>MNPL01001281.1:0-11685 GCA_002081605.1 Tropilaelaps mercedesae | reverse complement strand
ATATATATATATATATATATATATATATATATATATTTAAACTTAAAACAATCCATAGAATGGCTAAAGAAAGGAAACAACGTAAACTTAACTTTCCGAGCAATGTAAACATTTAAACATCGTATGAACGCAAGCAACTTATAAATACCAAAAAAACGTTTAAATATTCAATGCAATGCGCTTGAGATGCCCAAATGCGTTATCACGTCTCTCTATTATTGTTTCAACATAGCGTTACCTTTGAATATATCTCTAAAAAATGCATTCACTTTTTTCAAACAAATTAGGTGCTTCACGGTCAGTCAGCCATCTTTGAACTCACCATTTCTGTTGGGATCAAAAGGGTTGACGGTTAGACAAATATATACACTAGTGATACCACACTGATGCTTCCATGACACGATACAGCCTGTTTTATAACGACGTGGTAATGTAACCAAGCCCTTCAACCACGGACTCCACCATGGATATAACAACAAACGGTTTCACCGGAACTTCTTCCTGGCTTTTAAAATCTGCCTGTAGAACAGGGCAAGCCCACGCGAAACTGGGCTAATTACGAAAAAAGCGATGCCCGCCATTTTTATGCTGGTAGCTAAACCAGAACTCTCAAAAATTTCAATCATATCTTCTCCTATGGTATCATCTTCTATACGATCCATGAATATCCTCGTGGACTAACGAGGACATTTCGGGAAGTGTAAAAGAATAGACACATATCATCCGCAGAGGCTATCGTTCTACAAAAAGCAACGGAATAAACCCTTAATAAAATAGAAAAGTAACAAAATATAAACGACCGTAAGATGGAACCTTGCAAAACTACCTACTTCAATATTAATAGTTTAACGCCTAAGTCCACTATTTTTCATGCCGATTAATATAATGCTTCTACGATTGAGCGACATCGAAAATGTAAAAAGTATTTGAAAAAGGAATCAGCGCTGGGCGTAGTTGACACTGTATTTCACGCATAGAAAAATCCGTAACAGAACCTGTTTGCTTCAATCGAATCAGTTATTTCCTTCCAAAGCTGAACGAGGCTTAAATATATATTGAGACTTGCGAAGACTGAAGATGTTTTGAAGTTCTCTGACTTGACTCGAACGAGAAGTTTATCGTACTGAAGAAATTTATTATAAATAATGGGAGCTTAACGTCTCCGGCAACTGAAATACAATTTTATCATTATCTGTACGAGCATTATAATAAACCAGCATGTGTACCATGTTGTATTTTCTTTATACAAGATCCAAAAACACCTTCGATTTAGGTATCCTCCAGGCTGGAATATGATAGCTTCTCACTTATATTGAAATCCAAACCAACCATTGATGTCATCCTGTAACTAAATGTCACCGTTCGGTTATCCTCATTGTTATTAAATAGTTGAATACCTCCCTCAGTTTGCGAAAGGGAGAAAGAAATACGAACGCATTGGAAAATTAATTACATGACATAGCAACACAAAGACCGAGAATGATAATATCGATTACTTACTGGGCACCACACCGGCATATACGAGATCTTTGTGGAGCTAAGCGCACTTCGCATTTCAAAAACCCCAACAGACAAGGACTTATGAGATACTGCTTAAGCTTGTCAAGCGGACCTCAAAGCAGAAGGAATCACCTCCAAGTTGAAGGAACGAGGGTACAGTTCTTGCACTCACTGTGAAAAAATGCACGTTTGACCCTTTGGCAATGCCTTGTAGAGCGGAGACTCTACCAAGGCTCTCTTTTAGGACATAAGGAAGCCTAGTTAACCACCCCTCGTTCATAAGAAGCGTTGATAAATTTTGATAACTGAGCAGTCTTCACTCTGGGTTTCGTAAAGCAACCGTAAAAAGATGTAACCGTAACCGTTAAACCGTAAAAAGATTAAACGGTCTAGGTCCTTCTTGTATCTAAGCCGGCTGCGTTTATAATTCGCCCTCGATTCTTCACGCCTCAATGTCAAGTGCCATAACCTTGAGTCAAGGCCACTAAGTTTGGCCGAGAAGCAAAACTTCATATATACGCCGCACTGCTAGAAGGAAACTTACCAAAAAATCAACAAATATTAAGACAACTGACGTACAGCTACAACAGCGTGACTGAAGTCCACAAACGCAAATTCAGAATCAGTACTGCCTTGAACCCGGAGACAAGACAATTGGCAATTATTTATTAGACCACCAATACTGTTTCTGTCATGGTGCCTAATAGAATTTTAATGAGGTTCAAACACAGAGAAAATATACCAGTAAAGAGGACCACGACTAGGTGTCAATCAGCTAAAAGGATTAGGTTGGACGCGTTCTCATGATGACCGTCGGGTAACGGATACAAGCCAGTTGTTGCGTTCCTTCGGGGACCATACGGGGCTCCGTCTTCCAGTGAGCAATCATCATTTCATGAGCCATTCCATGAGGTCGTAGATACGGCGCAAACATTCGGACTGCACTAACGGAAAGCTGATAGGCATCAAATGCGAGAAGCTTCGATGAAAGTATAGTCTAGAAACTGAAGGTACGCCGGGCCGGTGTAAAATACAGGGACCCGAGACAGTTTTGCCACTGCCTTGGCTGCTCTCTCATCCACCTAGGGAAAGCCGGCTGCCCGGCTCGTAAAACCTACTTTTGCATTGGTGGCACGAAGCTTAGAAATGCCGCATAGTGCCCCGAAAGGTGGTCGGTCGAGTGACCTGTAATCCTGAAGATTCGTTGGGGCCGTGTAGCCCCCGGGTGAGGCTATTACAATCCGGAGGGTGTATAACCAAGGCCACACCAGAATCAGTACCCCTGGCTGAAGGCAGCCATCACCTCATTACTGCGGAATAATGTGAAGCACTGCCACTGAATTTCAATACAAAGAAGTAGAAGCAATTATGGAGAAACAACAAAAGAAGGACGCTGGTAACGTACACCGGCAACGGGGTTTCCCACCCCACATGCAACTGTAGGAACAGGCATTAGGCCTCCTTGGTACAGAAGGCGACTAAAGAACGATTCCTTTCTCTGATGCTTTGCCTGGTGGCGTTGGCAGGATTACGGTCGTCGGCCTGGCGAGAACCGTGACCCCGCTGAGATCGCAGCTCCCGTCCCCCGTTGAGGAAGCCAAAGAGGCGGGAAGCAGAGCGGGGGCTAAGAGCCCAGCTGATCTGCAGCGACAGCAGAAGGAGAGAAGGAGGGTAAGCTACATCGGCCGAGGTGGGTCTTGCCGACTTGTCTAGAGAGATGGAAGAGACTGAAAGAGGCTGAAAAAGGTTTAAGCAGATCTTAAGAGCAAATTGCAAGACCGCGCGAAGAGCTGCTTCAGGCGCGAACGGGCGCAACGTCATCTACGTTCGCGAGGAACTAAAGGAAGTTCTTCAGCTATCCCAGCTCCGATCCTTGGGTATTTCCAGCGGCCCTGCGAGTGCGGCCCCAATGATTCCGGCACGAACCACACGTGTCGGAATATCTAAGGGCCTCTTACAAAGTCTAACTCGCTCTGCTCACACGTGGTGACAAACACGATGTAAAGGTGTTGAGCGCCGCGCCGGACTTTTTCCCGCCTGCCTTGAAGGTAACCGACAGTATGCAGGTGGATTGGGTCGTAGTCCTACCCAATTGTACAGAAGTCGAGATCGACAAGCAAACTCCCTCATCTCTCAAAAGACTGGTGTACTGGTGGTGGAATTCTTGGCGCAGCAGGTTGATCATAAAGAACAAATCTCCTTCGTGATGTTAATCTTGGAAAGACGAGAGGGTTGATGGGAGATGGGGATACACCTCCGTCCATGCTAACCCACTGAACTGGAGGCTGCAGGGCGCAGGGGCCAACCAGCGGGTTTGTAGCTCAGCCGCGGCTCCCAAGGCACTATTTAATCGACCATCAAGGTCCAAGCGACGGGCAACAAGTCCTTCGCAGAGACGATGCGAGATCTGCAATTGAAGATGCGACAAGCGGACTTCGAGATCCGAGTCACAGGATCTCCAAAGGGAAGGAAGGAGACGTGGTGCTTCACACTGTAAACAATTGGAGTTAAATCATTGGAGCCTCTGAAGCCCTGGCAAAAAGGTTCCGAGAAAGAATTCGCGCGGTTACTCATAGGGCCGTGGCAGCTGCAACAGGACATCAAGAAGGCGGTCACCCCACTTGTCGCTGCCGAATCAGGTCCAGTAAGGAAGGCATGGTTGGCTAAGGTCCGGCTATCCCCAACTTTCGCCAAGTAAGTGACTTCTATACAGCCGAGGAAGCTTGGGGCTGTTGTCACACATGCCACAGAAGGCGGCCGCTGCCGGACTGGCTGGCGCAACGATCCTGGCGCCGATCCGCTTCTTCTAAACACCGGATGTGTCTCAACGTTCGTGAGGAGGAAGCAGCAGTCGTAACTTGACCTTACCATCGTCAGAGATGCGGCGGTCAGCACAGTACATCGGTGGAGATGACAAAACGGGAGACGGTAGGCGACCGCAGACACATAACGTTCCAGGTCGAAATGTTTCCCTTACCACCAACTAATCTGAGCAAGCGACGGGGGATACGCCACCTTGGCTTGCCAAAGCTCACGCGAGTACTGGAGGAGGACTGCTGGCATCCATCTGCCGAGGAGGCCATGGCAGTAAATATTTCCCAGATCATGACGTTTGCTTGTGCGAAATAGACCCTCAGACAAGTACACACCTGAGATCGACTCGTGGTCCTAGGTACTGGTGGACCGAAGAGCTCCTGTGAAGTACGAATTAGAGCTGGAAAGAGCTCATTGATGCCGTCAACGCAGGTGTGCAGGGGCTGCCGTACCAGATCGTCAGTGAGAAGTTGCGCTCGCCTGCCCCTCACCTATCATCGGACGCGGAGATTCGACGATTATTCTCGGCACACACGCGGAGAGGGGGCGAAATGATGGTAGACAGCGATATTCCGGCAGCAGATCTGGACAGATTTCCTCCAAGAGTTATAAATCTTCTAGTCAAACAGTGGCCAAAGGTCTCCACGATACTAACAAACAGACTGCTTGCGAAGGGCCAGTATCCGGCAATATGGAAATGTTTGTCGCTGGTTCTAATACCGAACCCAGCAAAACGGAAACGGTTTCTTAGTGTCCATTTGTCTGCTTGACACAATGGGCGAAGTCTTACCACGAGATCGAAGTGAAGAACGATCTATCGGAGCCGCAACGCGGCTTCCGTAGAGGCAGGCCTACCTCTCGGGCCACTGAAGAAAGTTTCGGAGAGTGAATTTGAGGAAAAACTGAAGACCTTGAAGATAAGGTCTTTTGTTTTATCCATTCTCCTGGATGTCAAAAGCACGTTAAACTTCATGAACAGGAAGGCTCTGATGGAGGCGTTATGCAGGAAGGTGATATCGCAGAACCCACGGAGGATGATATCACCGTATCTCAAGAAAAACCCGCTGCTCACGAGCAAACGTACGAGGTAATGGCAGAGGTTCCTCAGGATTCAATCCTTGGACCGATCCAATGGAACCTATGACTGTGTGTTGGAACTCAAGGGGTTGCCAGAAAACGCCGAAGCATTCACCTGTGCGGTTGACCTCGCCCTGGCGACTGCCTGACAAGAGGGCACACAAGACAAGGCCAATGAAGCTTTAGCGTAGATTAATGAGTGGATGTCCCAAAACTATCGATAACTGGCCCTGCAAAAGACCAAGGTCTTGTTCCTAACAAGGGGGAGCTCCAGCTGGAATCGGCTGGGCGCTCCATCGTGCTGAAGAAAACGCATAGGTACCGTGGTGCTCTCAACACTGGACTCACTGGCAGCGCCCACGTGTGAAAGACGTGGCAGCCAAGATGCTGCCGTGCGACCCACTGGTCAGAAAGCGGAGCTCATGGTGCTTTGACGATCAACCAGATCCGACAGCGGTGGAAAGCGCCACCATTAATGAGTGGCAATGTGAATGGACATGCAGGGAAACTATGGAGAATAAGAGCACCTGGACAAGTTTTTATTCCCGGGCATTAGACGGCGGCTAAACAACAGCGGCGAGGTGATCTATGAGGTAACCCAGGTCTTCGCGGGCCATGCACGATTTCAAACCTATATGAGCCACCGAGCGAGAGTTATTGGGGCCTTCGGGAAAGAGGGATCCGAAGGGTTCCCGAGAGACGGCCGTCAGGGTAAGGCAACCAATGCTCCACCAGGTGATGATGAACTTTCGCGCCATCCTAGAAGCGAGAGAACTGAATTCACAAACTGAAGTAAGGCAGTCGCAGCCGACAGCTACTGGAAGTCTGCTGTTTACCCGCTCCCCTCTTTTAGTCTCAAAGCAGTGTCATTAACATTCCGAACCTATAGAGGATAAGGGGAAATAGGTGTTTAAGCGCGTTTGTGAGTCTCAGCATTAGCCACTTTTTGGTTACAGTGGCGCATGAGAATGAAGCGCGCTTACCTAAACTTTGTAAGAAAAAATGTAGTAATAAGCTAAGAGAGAAGTGTTCCACATAGTAGCAGATACTTTCGGGAGTTGTTAACAGTTGCCAACAACAATACGACCAGAGTGCCTTCTCAACGTAAGGATCATGATCTGTTCACAGGTATTGTAAAGATTTTGCTAAAAAAACATGATACAAAAGCATTTTTTATTAAGAGCCAGCAAGTTTGTATAAGCTGCCATAAGAATACGACAGAAGAGCTGTTATAGAAAAACTATCAAAAAGTCAAACAATGTTTCTCTGTGAGAGAAATCACTTTAATAAAAACTAATGAAGAAACCCTCGGAAGCTAGGCTTGTTTATGTTACTGAGTTGCCGTTATTAATTCTTTTAGCTACCGTGTCTAGAAGACTGTAATTAAAGTGGACACCACCAAGTTAGACACCGCCATGATTCACATTAAAATGTTATAATAGTTGAATTTAGATTGTATTTATCGAATATTCCTAACTTATGGAGAATAGAGAAATTACCGACATGAAAAGACCTAACGCACACGTTAAACCCATTACCTCCATTAAACCATTAAACATTTGACCTCTTGAAAACACAATCTTTTAAGAGGACGAGGTACCAGTTTTAATAAAATCATAATTGGCTTTTTTTTTGTAACCGCTCCTAAGTTCTCTGGTTAGTTTTTAGTTAAAAGAAAGTCTACAAATAAAAGATCCGCATCCTCAGTAACTGCGTCGCCGGTATGTCAAAAATTCAATATTGCTTTGATAAAACGTTTTGGATTAAGTTCCACGCCGAAAAACCCTTTAAATGCGTTTTAATTAAAGTTGGAGATTCGGAAGTCTCTCACTCTGTAATGATAGCGTTTCAAAGTCAAATTCTTAGATCATCCCCCACACTAAAGCATGCGCCACTAGAGTCAATCACAAAAACGCATATCTTTTGAACCACTTGATTAGCTTCGTTTGATGAAATTACACTCGCGAACAATTTTTTCGCGATATATGTAAACAGCAGGACAAACAAACTGAAACATTTTTTCCGCATGAGAATTTTTAAATAAGGACGTTTTATATCCATCAATTTTCAAAAAATGTAAATGTAGTAGTCCTTGTAATGGCTCCAGATGCATTATTCACGCCGTACGATACCTACATTATGAACTCTGTTCGTAATTGTCACGAATCAGTACACCTTGAAAAAACAGCCCTGTTTTCGATAATTATTGAAGCGTGCATTAAAAGGTAGTTCTAATATGTATTATAGTATATATTAATTCATAGTAAACAACTAGTAAGTGATTATAGTCGGAACTTTCTTCCAAATGGAACAAGGTTAAGAGACTTACATGCCAAAGAGGCAAGACTGGTCTTATTTCGTCCTCAGAGTCATACAAAATCAATATACCTGTTATGGGCCGAAAATAGTGACCAAAAAGACAAACGAAGAAGCTAAATTTACTCAAACAATTTGCATTTTAGAAGGGTGCAGTACATAAAAATAGGCTTAATGTCACCATATTATTACAGACTAAACGAAGCTCTAACATTATAACCTATTGAAATGCAGTTAACAAGTAGGAAAAAAATTGCGTAATACTGAGCAAACCGGTCCAACCTAGGATTTGGAAGTGCCGCAAGCGATCTAGGTTGCATATCAAATAAAAAAAAAGCCAAAATACGGAAGTCAAGTAATTTTTATTTGTCTAAGCAAGACCCAAATTGAAAAGTGGTACCCAAATCAACGTTTTCATACTATACTGATCACATACATATAGTTTCATAGAAAACAACAGAACTATTCTCTAAATGCCGCATACACAGCATCTGTTTTTGTGCTTCAACAAAATTTTCAGCAATTAGTGTTACGTAAAATATGTATTCATATATGAAGTTAATAATCTTCATGTATGAGTTTTTAACGTTATAATATCAAGGACAAATTTTCAGAATAAATACTAGATTCGTGTGAGTACAAGGATACATATACACCTTTACAGAGAGCGGTGAAATCACTGGAAGACAGATTCGATAACATTGTTTGCATACAGAAACACTTACGTCACTTAGCAGATCCGTGCACACATTATCGAGGTTGCGGCATATTCTAATCAGTTGCACTAGGCCCATCTGCCCATAGCAACCTTCACCACACTCGGCGGTAATGCCCGAATGAACTTGATATTGTTGATAAACAACAGATCTAAAAAGATTTGCTAAAGTCGGCTGCTTCGAGAGAGAACTTCTTGGGCGAGGGGCGTTTTGTTCATTTGATGATCATTTTGGCGCGCATCTACTTCTAACTAGAGTTGTTTTATTCAATTTAATTCAAAACGTACCTTATAGAACTGATTGGTACAACAATTAAGCAAACTTACCTCATTTGGGTCTAGATCAGACAAAAGTTATTAGTGACAAAGGTTACTGAGAGCTTTACGGGATATAGTCGTAACTGGAGCGAAAAAAGCTTATCGAAATTTTAAGTGATTGGAAAGTCTAATCAACCAATAGTAAACATTAAAGTTCAGCGGCTACGCTAGGATCTTTTAATATATAATGACTAAAAAAATTCGTATACTGTTCTACACTTGGTACATAGGGTAGAAGCTAAATTAATTTGGTTTCCCCTTTAAAAAAATTGGACGAAGCTTTGTGCAGTCCGAAAATGCGGCCGACACTAAGTTTAAAGAAAATCAACAAGTAGTAATCGGTTGCCAAAACATAATCTTTACATAAAGATGTTCTTATACCAAATTCTATCGATATGTTTAGCGTTAGGCTTATTCCCAGTTAGAAGCCAGGATGGACAGATTGGAAGATCGGAAGCCAATTGCATTTATTGGTTTTCGCATCTTTACAGATTGAACCTCTCAGTGAAGTATGGACAGTGCGCCTTCAAAAATCCTCATCCCAGATCGCAGAATGTGGAATGTTGTCTGCCGTCGGCAGTTCTGTTAGTCAGATTAGTTATATTAGAGATTTAAGTTAATCCTGGTCATACCGAATACGTGTCTTTAGAGTTGCCCTATTTGTAATTTCCACTTTGGTTACTGACTTAAACGTCGACTGTTTGCCTCGTTGACCTATCATCTCTGTAGTTTAAGTAACTAACTGTCAACGCGAGAAAACGAACTTATTGTACATCCGTCATTGTTGCATGTAATTTTAAGAATCTACGAGTTGACGAACGTTATGACACTCTCGTTAAACTTAAATTATACATCCTAAAAATGCAGGGATAGGATAATGGTTAAGCAACAGATAGAACCAATCGGACATTGTCGTAAGGCACAATAAATTTTATTGGTTCGATAATTTTAAGGTTTACTCAGTTAGTTTAAGGTAAAATATTTTAAAAATATTTTCAAGATTTTAAGCAATAAAAAAAGTCCAAATATATCGCTGAAGCATAAGAATTGTGTTTAAAAATTTTCTTACCATTTTGAGTCTGCATAGCCAATCTCTCACTTTTTCGTGGGCATACTAAACGATATGCCGTGGCGTGATCGAGATGTCGCTGGCCTCTATGGGTTTTGTGAAACACAGCGTATACTCCCGAGATCGTATCGTGGTATGAACGGCAACGAACTTCTCTTGGTAGTAAACTCTGTTGCGAGAGTCGCAGTTGCCGGTCCTAATTGTTTAACATGTAGCGAATTTTACAAGCAACCGATATGTATAAAGATGTGAGCAGGAGGCCCAAGCCTAAGTAAGCAGTTCATTGTCGAGTGTTTTGAGGCTAACTAACTTTTCGCTTACGTATTTCTTTTAAAGAAATGCACACTTCACTAATTTGAAATCTTGGAGAAAATATTTAATGTATTCGAGATGCGCTCCAAAGTAACAAAAAAGGTTAGCAGGTTCTACGGTGATACTATGACACATCAGTGTAATACAAATACAATGATTTCCGGATGGAGTTTTTCTGGTGGTGCATTTATCTCATTATTGTAAGATCGCTGTAAAATGAATCCAGCTGAGTAGACATTATGATACAGGAACAGATAGCTGACAGTTAAGTCTAGACGAAAGCTCATTTAAATTTTTAGGGTTAGTGGCATGTAACAGGAGAAATATATTCAACTTTTTTGAGTTATGAATGCACGCAACGTATGTCTAAATGGTGGAAGCAGTCCGCACCTCTGGCCAAAAAAGCATTTGTATAAACGCTGTTAGTGTCGGCTATGAAGTGATTGTCGGTAAGTGATCGATTCAATGAGTTCAAACCATGTGACGAAAGGTAGTGACAAAAGGTTTTTTGCATCGGTTATTCCGGTTTTTCTCGATTTGGGTGACAAATACATTAAAATACGTAGGATCTACGTTTACGGACGCATCAGGATGATCCATTGGCGCGTCTGCCAGTGGATTTGTTCAGATTTGTGTTGCCTCTTGTCAGTTTAGAATGAAGTATAAGTGTCAAAAATCTACCCACGTGTCATAGATTGGGCATAATATCTTCATTCTTGCGTCTCACACCATGGGAGCTAACATTAAGAGCATTTTCCTATAAAGATTAATAGAAAACTTTAACCGTGAGAAAATGCCGAGCGCTTCAGCTGCATTGTGTCGAGCTAACAGTAAATTGCCTTCATCTACTAAAACCGCACTAACCCTCTAGGCTCGTACCCGATTAAAAAATATATTTAAATTTCTTCAGTTAACGCGAGGACTGCTTCACTATTCCTTTGTATGCTAGGAAAACCGAGACAATATCTTGATTCTTGACGCTCTGCTTCTTTTTTTACTTTCATGATTTCTTCGCGCACTAGCAGCTACATCCCCTCTGGTTTTCCCTTTTCGGCATTTTGCTCATCTAGTTCCTAGAGAACGTACAGTACGTGGCAAGTTGGTCGAGCCCTCTAATTTGTTGAGCGGCGCAGCGCGAAATCGTATATTACGGTGTGTTTTCGAAACCTTCAGTGCATGTAGATAAACGCTTTTTGCCTATTATTGCCGTGTAGCTTTGCGAACTATCGTGATCCGTGATAATCTAAATGAGATGATAGGTACTTCGCTGGATGAACGGTTTAGTTGCTTACGGATGTCTGGGATGAGATTTCTGACTACTGCGTGAGGCGAGTCCTCAATGCTGTCCTACTCAGATTGACATTCGTCTAGTACTGTTTCCCTCTCATTTATGGAAAACAAGACTAAATGTTACAATAAGAGCACTATTTTAGCAATGAACGCCTGAAATATTATTTGTCAAATCGAGGGGTAATATGTGTGTAGGATGCTACATAAAAGGTTAGCATGAAAGGATTTCAATTATATATATATATAGATATATAGATATATATATATATATATA
>MNPL01001279.1:8537-46746 GCA_002081605.1 Tropilaelaps mercedesae | reverse complement strand
ATAATAATAATAATAATAATTATTATTATTATTATTATTATTATTATTATTATTATTATTATTATTGTATACATCATATTTACATAATTGCTTGCTTGGTTGTTGTTGTTATTAGTTGCATTAAACTTAGACGTAAACTTTCGTTTACGTCTACTACTACCACATCTACAAATATCTGTATTATCTAGGCGCCAGTCTGTATATCCGTCAGGAATACAAATCCTTGGTACTTCCATTCTAATACGATGTTGTACTGACTCCGTTCTTTTAATCTAGTACTACAGCTAATAAAACAACTACAACCGCTCTCCTTTCTGATTCTACCGTTTGCTCATCTCGCCAGGGAAATCTCATCTCCATCGAATGTTCTAATGTTCTGTTGCCACCGCTGGGTTTGCTAACGCCTTTATTTTTTCAAAAAACAAAACTGAATACGATTATTGTACAATAATTTTTTAGTCCTCATTTTCACTTTGGTTAGCCTTATTAAAGCCCTATTTCATATCAAAGTAATATTACACAGCTCACAGCATTTCGTTTCACGGTAGTACTACTCCTTAAGCACACTTCCTCGATACCAGGAAGGAGTAATAATTTCCTGGGATGATTTGGCGGCGTCTGCGAGAATTTTTGCATCATTTGTTCAACGCAAGCAGTGCTCAATTAAATCAAGAATGTAGAAATGTTCGTTACAGCCAGGAAGTAGAAACCGCTTAGATTCCAGTGTTATGACAAGTCTTACTTTCAAGTCAAAATTATTTTTCTGAATAGTATCGAGTAGCAAAAGCTCTAGAACCAAATTAATTTATTCTTATAGTTAAAAAGGCTCGCGAATGTTACCACATGTGTAGCGAGCATCAGCTGCAGCTGTTCTGTCATAGAAATTATTTTCGGTCTAAAATCCACGTTATCGTCAATTTAAAGTTGAAAGAAACTTTGAATTAGAATTTCGAAGTTAGCGAATGAAGCCACAGAAAAAACATAATCGCAATGTAATATGGCTCATGTTGCACAATTAAGTTGATAGAACCTAATTTAGTGTGGTTTTATGAAGTACTATATGGCCAATAGGATGCCGTTAGCTCCAATTGAAGTATCCATTTTGTTTGTATCCAAATTATCAAATGGGAGAACATCTCACTGTGATTTAATAGTAGTTATAATAATAACAAGTTAAAGCCTTTAAAAGGTAGATTTTTTCCAGCTGTCATTCTCGTATCATTTTTCATAAGTGGATTCAGCGTAATAGTGCGCTCTTTTCAGTTCCCCTCCACCCAGAACAATCACATTCTCGAGAAATTATCACTATTGTCAGCGCTGCTCATTCCAACAAAAACAGCCTCTCCTCTACGCAAAATTGCAATTTTTCAACCTTCTGCTAATCGACTTTTCAACGTCCTAACCAACCTGTTGACTAGGCGCGATCATTTCTTGTAGAACAGTATCTTACCGAAATGGTTATATCGTCAGTTAATGTCAGCATGATCACACTCGCTCGAGAAGTAACAATCATTCCCGACAGTCGCGGCACTATAATCATAATAACTGTGTTACCAGTTATCTTCCAGAGTAGCATTACACGACACATTTACAGAAGCCCTGAGGAAAATTAGATTGATCACTTCATCACATTTAATTATTTTCATAATGCTTTATAATAATGCTTATATAATAATTTCATAATGCTTGATAATGCTAGCTGTATGCTTCTGCGGAATAAGCATACAGCTATGTTACCATAATTTAATGCTGTCAAATTCGACGCGTTTTGATATAATTATGCAGGAAACTAGTCTTGCTGACGTTATCTTTCACTCACGCGGAGGCTTTGACAGCAATCGTAGTTGAACCACCATCGCAGATGAAGTACAGCGATTTGTACTACTTCTCGAGGACATTCCGCTTTGCTAGTACGGAACAACCAGATTTGAACGCCTCATTTAACATTATTACTATTGTTAGATGACGCCGAGCTATTGCTCAGTTTTCAGCTATTACTGCCACTGCCAACATTGCTGCTTGAGGTAAAATTTCGTTGCTGTGTCTCACTTCCCGGACGGGGCCCGTAAGTAGCCTCATACACTTCATTGATCGCCTTGCACCAGCGCAAAGCGTATCCTTCGGGATCTTCCAGATTGTACGTCCGGTTTGGCTGTAGCATATGAAGAACAACCAGTCAAAAAGTTAGGTGTAAACTAAACCAAACGGACTGATACGCCTTTTAGTTAAAAGCATTAAGTCATCGTACAATTTAATAACCAAGAATTACGTGTAAGACCAATGTTGAAGAGTACGCTGCAAGAATGTGAAATAAACACTCCAACTGATTGAAATCATCTGCCGTAGGTTAAGTAACTATGGCTACAGCACAGTTGATTGGTACTGACAGTGTGTACAAAGAAGGTCTTGAAATTCTTCGGCTCAGGCGTAAGTGCTGCAGACCATGGGATCTGGCCTTTAAGGACCATTCTTTCTGGATCCACGTAATAAAGATGTGGACCGGTGGTGAGCAGTAACATACGTCTGTACAAAGAGAAGAATTCATGATAATTTCGTTATTAACGTAGCCCTACATATGATATGTTCTTTATCAATAGCTCATTTAAAGACTTAAAATAAAAAAAACTCGCTGCTATAGAAAATGTTGAATGATGTTAAATTCAAATGTAAACATCGGCACCTATTTAATAACACTATAATTACGCGCAAAAATTTCACGTGATATCGTCGAGCGGTCATAGCATGATAAAACTGGTCATAATATATGACTCATCTACCTTAATTTTTGAATATTTATATTCAGAGAAATACATTACTGTAACGACATTCCGATTATATTAAAATTACGTAAAAGATGCATGAACATCTTTGCTCATGTAAGCCCAACTGAGTGTACGCCAGGTATTCGATCCTATGAAGCACATCCCTGTATCAAATAGCGGCCGGGTCTAACTTCTTAAATTGTTTCTCAAATCAACCTACCTTCTCGGAAAGAGTCCTTTGCGTTTATCTACAAATCCTTCCTTGAGAATAAGATTTCCTTCTACAAACTTATGCCATCGGCTACGACATCGCTGATCTGCTAACCGTTGCTCGCGTTCGTCTTCAGTCATATCCATTATATTTCTACGGTGAGGGCGGATAGCGTTCAATAACGGCTTAGGTGGCTGGAAAACGGTTGAATGGTAGTCATTAATTCGATGAAATTCCTCAGTGTAGACTTGACTAAACACTCGCTAACTATCAATTCAGTATTACAAGAGAGATCAGGCTTCTAATGAACTGAAAAACTGGTCTTATGTGTATGTATAAATGTATTGATTTTTATTTCAAACTTTCTTTTAAACTAACCTGATTAGTAATGGTAGAAGAAACTTCTTTTGACTCAGTCCCCTGTGTTTCGTCTCCAAGGTGCAAACCCCACAGGCGGCTCATTTGACTTTCGTCAAGGCCCGGAGCATCCACTTTACCCCAATCGATCTCTTCAGACGTACCGGCCAAGAACGGTACGATCTGCCACAGCGAATCGAAAAGTTAATTAATCCCGTGACAATATTCACGAAAATACAAAATATACGATGAATATAAGAAAAGCAAAAACAACACGAAGTTATTGTTTGTCCTCTATCTGCCCTCGTCATTGTTAGATACTTCTACATTTTTTTCGTTTCCCAGGTTTATGACAAAGTAATGGGGCACTTAAAAATGGTCAAACTTACGTCGTGGTCGTTGTACGTTATTTTTAATTGTTGCATCCACTCGATTTACATGAAGTGCCTTTGTATGCTCGGATAGAATAGATAACCATCAATCTGCATTTTCTTAGTTATATTTTGACGAAGATTTTGAGATTTGTGCAGCTTCCGAACTACGAGGGATAATATTATCTTTTTAGGTATTTCTTCTTGAAAGAGTTTTCTTAAAGGATATTCTTAATAATTTTCAAGCGTTTACAATTTTACCTCTGGGGGAGTTTGTAGATGGAGCTTGTCGATGTCCATACCGGCGTAATATAAGTCACGTTCCAGTTCTTCGATTGTTGCACGTTTCTGTAAGTAGCAGTAGCCGAATTCGTTCAAACAAAATTGTTCATCTCTTTAGTGCACATGTGCACTTGGTAGGGTGTCTATATTTAAACAAATTTGTTGTTTACTTGTGTATGAGTGTATATCCGAATAATGGCATGATTGATGAAAGCTAAAATAAATCCCATAATATTAACTAAGTGTCAGAGAGACACAAGAATCTTCTCAAAACTGCACTGAAAATGTCATTTTAGACTCAACTATATCAGCAATTCCTGTTAAATATATGTGCTCGTGATTCTTAAATTTAATTTTCTACAGCCGAATTACAAAATAGTTCAAGTGGTAATGGTCAAAGAAAAATCGTACACAATGCCCTGTTTCTCTTCAGCCCTGCGTTCGTCGAAATATCACACTACAAGGAATTACCTTTGGTTCGAGTTTCAGCAGAGACTCAACAACTCTCCGCGCATCTTCATCAAAATCCTCGGGATAACTGTAATCGTGCCTGATGATACTTTGGAATATATGATAATCAGCCATGCCCCTGGAAATAGGCACACAAACACGGAATGTCACCTTTAACAATTTAGATATTTTTATATCATTTTTAGCCAATTCCGGGCGTCGCAACACAAATCGAAACAATTGTTTTTGGTGTTTGACACAACGGAAACGATCTAAAGTTTTCATTACCTGAAAGGAGGTAGACCAGAGACCATCTGATATATAACACATCCGAGCGCCCACATGTCCATTGCAGGAGACACAGGACCTGCCGTTAGCACCTCAGGACTTACATATTGAGCCGTGCCTAAAAATGCAGCCATAGGCAACAATCGAAATTTCAACAGTAAGTTGAATGTCATCACCTTTTTGAGCATATATAGAGTGCATAATTAGATTCACAAATTGAACTGATGATATGTACGCAATTTACACCTTACTTTTTCCACACTTACCTACAAACGAATTTCTTTTTTTCCTAGCTGCACGGCCTTGTTGGTGATCCTGAGTTTTCGCTGCGTCGCCACTAATTGTACCCTCTGGCCGAGGGCGCACCCGAAATGCAAAGGAGGTGTCAGCATCGCTTCTGCTTGTTGTCTGAAAAGATAGTACGTATATGCATGAAAAATAATAGCATTTGCGTCATTATGAAAACCAGGATAGCTAGTTGAGATGCTACAGAGTATAAGTACAATTGATGTTACCTAAATATATATTAATTAGAACAGGTTCTCAAAGGCAGAGCAGTTAAGTCCCCTAGAGTTACGAAAATACATATGTAGGCAAATCTAACTTAGGCTCAATACCGTAAAAAAACAGCGCCAGATTGAATCAATATTAATAAGAAAAGTATTGTTAGATGTGTTTACTTCTTTTTAAGGAACAAACTCCGGGTTCTCTCCGTTTTTGATATTTGGACTTAGAATCCTCTCCCCTATCCGAAAATGTCTTTACTTTCCGATTCCAGGTGAACAACGCCTCCTAATTGTTCACATCATGAGCCATCTATTGATTGCTGTAATAATGCCCCAACCCAAGCTTGAGGGAAGTGATGACGTGATGCATGCATTTTTCTGCTTGCTTACAGTTCCTGTTGTCGAGGGGCCTGTTGTTGGTGCTGTTAACGTAGTCGTCTCGTTCGACGCCGAACTCCCGGCCGCCGATGAGTGATTGTCGGTAGAGGTCTCCAAGAGGATTTGTGCACTTCCAAAATCGGCGACCATGATGTGCATTTTCTCTGTTATGAGTACATTTTCAGGTTTAACGTCGCGATGCACAACCCCAGCCCGGTGCAGATATCGCAAAGCCGCCATTATTTCCCCAGAGTAAAAACGAGTACACTCTGCGTTGAAGTTACCCACTTTATGGATGTACTTGAGCAAGTCTCCTAGAAAGCAAATCCACAATTAATTTACAATGAATTGTAGCTTTGATATGTTAATTTATTCACAGATACGTGCTGACCTCTTTTCTTTGAAATACCGTATTTTAGAACATAGAAACGGCGTGAGAACATGCGTCTATGGTTCAAATCGATGTTTAGAGTACAGCGTAACAACAAATATTTCATATAGCGCTTCTGACAAAGCCGTTGTATTAATCCAACCTACACTTGTGTATTGTATTTTACTGGTACATAAAATACATTTTCACCACTTCATAAGGGTGCTGTGAGGTTTCACAAAGCATTGTCCTGTCTTGAAATATTTTGACATTTCGTAATAAAATAAAAAGTTTATTGCAATACGAACCATTCTTGGCGTAACTGATGACAAAATAAAGACGCGTTTCATCATGAAAGGTGCAGTGAAGTCCGATGACGAGTGGATGAGGTTTGCGGCAGAGCTCCGAAAGGATGTGTTTCTCACGGTGTACTGCCGCCTGCTTTTTTTCCTTTACTATATGCGCTTTATCACATACCTTGACTTTACGCAGTACCCAACATTCATGTATAACGAGTGTATGTAGTAGTTCCCGAAGCAGAATACACAATCGCCGATTCGCGTATCCAATATCAATGAAAAGCAACCACCGTGACATCCAACAATAATCAAGACAGCGTGTTGACTTCAGTAGCGTTACATTTACTCCTTGATTTATGTTAGACTTTGTAGCTAAGCACTTCAACGAAGCACATTTACCTACCACGCAAACTTCAATATATGTTTGAAGGTACACGATAAACAACTAACTCTGGAACAAGTTCTGACATCGTCACTGTAGGGCTCTTAAAATCAAATTCGATCAAAAAGTTATTCCATTATCAAAATAAGTAAAACACAAACTGAAATTCCACGTGGTCGGTATCTTGAGAACAACATCTTATTATTCCTTCATCAAAGCCTCAATCTGTTAAAAAATCGAAGGGACTATAATGTATTAAATCTTCCAGCACTTTGGAACTCGAAAAATGCATTCTTTGCAACCATGTTTCAGCGATTTTTACGATTTATAATAAGCTCGGGCACATTTAGACAGCGTTTAAATGATGTCATATCGACCAGCTAAAACTGGTTGTAAGTTATTGTTAAAATTGGTTTGATTTTTAATCGAGAGGATTTGTTTTGTCTCACACTGCCTCATCTGATTAAATACACGTCACTTCTGTCATCATTAATCATACACAATTCTAGTACAGAGCGTGGGAGCATCAAAAGGTTCATTTACCTAATGACCGATACATACAAGTTGCATGTACCGTACCTACAACGACTGTTATAGAAATAGCCACCTATCTTTCACTTTGGCTTTTTAGTAGAAACCTCATTGTAATCTCTATCAAGAGGAAAGTTTAGGACAAATAGTCTGCTTTCATAACTCCCATTTTTAAAAGAACAAGAATATGTTTGTGATTGTGACGACAGCAGTGGCAAAATAAAAGGCCACTGGCTAAACGTAGACGGGTTTCTCTTGATCAGCAAAATCATCTGCCTACAAAATCGCGCACTCTTTGTTCTTGCTGGCGTAATCTTATGTATGTCTAGTAAGCATTAGCTGCAACAACGAAGCAACAATACATAAACTTGTTTTGTCTGGCACTGGTCTGTTCCATTCTGTCAAATTCTGCGACAAGCCAAACCAACGAGAGAGACAGGCGTAAACTTGGGTATGGTGCAAGCATAACACACGATTAACGGTAGCTGTAGTGATGTCGCCAAAACAGCAGCCATCCGGATGTCGAAAACGTGGAATCCGTGCGCGTCAGAGGAGGCGAATGGCGTTGGTAGGAAACACCCTAAAGGACCGTTATCGGCTATAATACCGAGTGACCAATAACATTTCACACAATAGACGCTCGCCGTCGACATAACTAAAGCACGCGTTCATTGTTTCCGAGACTAACTGTTTCCCATCATGTGTCATACTGACATGATTGGTACCCAGAAATCACAGGATGAAGCACTTAGCTTGTTTTAAATTTAGATGTACGTCGAAAATGTGCCACTGATATGATCCAAGAATTTTGTAGGTTCCTAATTGTTCCAACGGCTGTCTCAGTTTTAAGGAGCCGTTACGTCGTTTTATGTGACCTTCTAGGTATAAATACATGAAAGAATTTTGTGTAGCTTTACATTTGGTAACTAATAAAATATATATGGTGACCTGAAGATCAGAATTTTTTGTAGACTTTACAGAACTAAAAGTCGGTGCGCAGCATATAGATCATGTACTAAAAGTAGCGACAATTCTGAGTAACTGATACGATTAACTAATTTTATGCATTCTATACAAAAACAAACGCAACAAATTTAGGCGCCTTCTTGACAGGTCGCAAGGTGCCTTTAGTTCCTACATTATTAAAAACGTTAGAAATCCATACAATTTTTTCACTCAAACTTTACTAAATTCATTATCCCGGGCTTGTTTTTTGAACTATTGATGCTACTTGTGCTTTCTTAAGAAGTGTTTGGGCCGTGCCTCACAAAACTGCTCATCTCGTTCGATGATTCAAATCTACAGATAGAATTAAGAAATCCATTTACCACGACCTACTTGCGAACTTTTTCTCGGTGCGCGCCTCCTTCGCTAAGTACACGACAGAGAAGGATCCCTCTCCAAGCATTTTCCCAAAGTAAAAATCGTTCACTGTCGGTCGGTGGCCTTCGGATAAATTTGTTGCTTGAGTGTCACGGTTACTTCCACTCTGTTTATCATTCTGATGGCTTTGGTCGCTTCTTCGGCCTGACGATAGGTTGGTGACCGCGGCAGCACCAGGAGCAGAAGTTTCGCTGTCCCGACGAGTGTTCCCCGATGAGTCCGATCTACTCCCACCCGAAGGTCCGCCGTCACCCCCGGTTCCAACGACTCTGTCGGGCATTCTAGCGGAAAAGAAGGCAGCAGAAATACACAGCAATAAACCTCTGTCGTGTTTACAAAAAATCCAAAACAAAAATTACGTGCATGGATGAGTAATCTATATATAAAGCAATACAGATGTGGTTTAGTAGTGGAACAGCATCTTTTACGCTTTCGTTCTCATAACACTACTGTGGAAATGCTAGAAATAAGGTCAAGCCAACGATTATGGCACAAAAATAAATATCCGAATTAAAATTCTAATGAAAGCAAATTGTAAGTAAATCTGCATTCACTGATTGTACAGCCAATTGTTTTGGTTCGTTTACGACCTGCTAATGTATTAATGATCTCGCAGTGGCACAGTGACGAAAGTGACACAGCTATTACAATGCAATGAAAAATAATTTTCATGCTGACTCCATTTAACGAACACCGCATTGTGCTCGAGTATAGATTCGACTCCGCAGGCAATTCCCAAGGCAAATCTGTCGCCACTGGAGTTCAATGATATTTAATGAAAACTCTTAATGGTGTGTCACAGACCCCATATTATAGAAAAATCATATATCCTATATATATTTCGGTAAACAAAGAAGTGATTAACTATCAAAGTGAAAGGAAACAGCTACATAAGCAAGTCATTTCTGGGGAGACTATTCTGGTTAATCGATAATGCTCTTTGTCAATCCTTGTTTATTTGTGAAGGAATTACTAAACAACAAACTAGTACGATTGTAAGGACATCTGGTTTGTGCTCTCTGTACAATCTGTTCGTTAATATCGTCTCGAGTTAAGGTATTGTTGTTCAGTCTATTCCTCTTAGAAATCAACCCGTAATTGATCTCATATTTGCGTGCTTGAAAAATGGTGCCTACAGCGTAAGACTTAAAATTAGCAAGAGAGTCGACCTGCCTGACCGTAGCCAGAGGGACGCTTTTTAGAGAAAGATCTGAAGCCGCGCGGTAGAATGTAGGAACCTTATAAATTCCGGGGTGAATGTTACTCAGCTGAACAATGACCAATGGAATTGGAGTTCTGAATTCCAATCTTTACCATCAGTTTGCATTGCTGTTCTTCCATCCTTCTGGTTCAGATATTACTTGTTTTAATTTATCTTGAAGTTCTTTTTTTTTAAGTTTCATTGACAGACTAAACTATTTTTGCAAATCTCTCTAAACCCTATCTTTACAATCGAATTTGAGCGTTTTGGGCCAATACCAATTTTCAAATATAATGGATGTAAGCACCCAAGCGATTCTTTATTAGACTTGTTCATCCTGTCCTTTTCTATAAACAATGCGCAGAGGCAGCGCAATCGTAAAGTACGATGACTGAGCCGTAACACAGAGTTACGTTGAAAAGGACCATTGTGACAGAGTTCAAAGCTAAATCACAGAATGTTAGTAAAGATGTATTACACATTGCACTGAATGAATATTTAAAGTTAGTGGGCCAATGCTTTCTACATTCACTTACGATCCACACATGAAAACCATACGTCGGCACAAAGAGCAAGTCATTTAGCTTTGTGCTTACACACTAAGTAAGAATAGTAACTCAATTGTTTCTTTATACTGCCACGGAGAAGCACTCATGCAGACCCTGGCTCCAAAATAAGATATTTGCCAGGATAAAGTGGAACTATGCAAGTGACATGCGTACACTACTAAAACCCAATAATTTTACCCATCGGCCTGGATCGTTGTTACTCATAACAAGTGACTTGTTAGCCACCCTTATTTGCAGTCAGTATCTTACAAACACAACACGGTCACTGGATAGACAGCACAAACACCTTACGAATGCTCAAGCAGTCCACTGATGTTCATTCATTGACGTTTAGTGTCGCGATCGAAAATAGGTACTAAACGCAGCATCGATTGTGAATGATAAAAATAAAGATGATTAAGGGGAAAGACAGAGAAGGTCTTAATATTAGTTAATAGGCAAACCTGTGACATAAGCTTGTCACATGACAAAGAATGTTATGTCAGCATAACATCACAAATGTTATATTGCCCCGATATACATACTCGAGCGTTAACGTATAAAGCCCAAACCACTTCCCTGGATATTTCTTGGGAAATGTCTCTTTATAAATAAGCTGAAAAATTCAACTAGAAAGCAAAATTCTCAATAAACATGCATGGAGGAGTTTGATTTACTCGAAACCAAAAATAATTATGATAACGAAGTAACATATTTTTGCTTTAGACTTATTCCAAACTAACTATAGGATTTTTATACTGCTCTTCACTACTCAGCTATTGAGTATGCGTTGTCATTTTAAGCAAATGAATTACCGAGCGAAAAAAGTAGCCCTGTTTGCAGTAGACCTGCCTACTTCTCAACTTTATCTCATTAAAGCCGCTGGTGCCACACTGATACGATTTCTGTAAGCATTGTCCGCCTGATTTATCATCACCAGTGTTATGTATAACTATTAACCAATTTAACAACTGCAGCAGCAACAGTCAACCAACGCTCCGGGAAAGCAGCACAAAACAGCACAAAAGAACGGCCGAGTGCTCGACAGGCTTATGATTGGTCATGATTTGCACATGACGCAATCATTTACTTTTCCGACTAAGGATCCACACCGAATCACACAAATGATGCTGGGCAGTCCACACTCAAACTCCTCGAATTTAACCGAGCATCGATTAAATACCTCACCTACAGTCATGCGACAAGTTTATACCGTCATCCGAATATCCAGCAATGAATTCATTAACCTGAGCAGTTGTGGTCACATACTTTTGCAGCGAAATTATTTTGCCAAGACACTATCGGCAGAGTGTTGCATTCCCCGAAATGTGCCTTCTGGTACCAGTAGTTTGCAGCTGTATACATATGGGCGTTGGATTATATGCTAAACGCTTAACGAATATTTCAATAAACTCCTTTTTAAGGATTAGACTCTCTCTCTCTCTCTTTTCAAGAAGACGAGAAACAAAGAAAACTCATGTATCCCTCAGTACCTTTTCCCTGTTTCGCTCAATCATCATCGAATATTACCAAAATGGTAAGTCAAATATGTGTTGGTGGTATTCCTAGATTCGTACTTTGGTAGTTTCCCAGCAAGGAACTCTGTCGCAGCGATACTTCGCAAGTCATTCACCACCACCAAATTGTTTAAGAACAACTTACTTTGTTCCGCTCACTATTTTCCGGTTCAGAGATTGCGATTGCTCTACAGAAGGTCACTTGCGCTCTAGGTCATTTCCTTATACTCCTCCCAAAAATTTCTCTTTAAAATTTTATCTTTGTATTATTTTATCTTTGTTGGTACTTACCTCAGCAATGATGTCTGAAGACACCTAAAACAGCAGTAGCGATCGCAACGAGAGAAGAAATAACTAGAAAGAGATACGACGGGTGAAATCTTTATACAATTGTTATCGCTACGGGATGCTTATATGTTGCCCTTTTCGTTTCGTTGACGTTAGTATTGTTGCGATCGACCTCAGAATTGAGAGGATAACAACGGCATCCTTCTGGTTATTAGAAGCTTCTGTTGTCGCCGTAGTAACGAACAAAGGACGATAAGCGGCAGTTGTTAGATGTGATAGTCGAAGTAACCACGCAGACGAGTTCACTCACTGCAATTGCCTCGGAGTTAGCTGCTTTTTTCGGTCCTGCTGAGAAGCACAACACAGCACCCGAGCGACGATGGGTTTACAAATAACGATTTCGATTGAATCAACAAAACTATATGCCAAATAATGATGACCATAGCATTGACACATATCTTCATTAATGTCTAAAAGCTGTTTAGAACGCACTTAACTATCCTTACGCACATTTTCCCATATAGGAGAAATTACAACCGCGAGCTTGTTATGGTTTACTCTATGCAAATTTTACGAAGGAAGACTTTAATGTAGCTGTTTATAAACGTCTTTGAAATGGACTAGTTAGAAAAAACTACGGAAATAAACGACCTTCAACCAAGGGCACTCTAAAAATATTTTTTACACATTAGAAATACACATGAGGCGCACAGTTCAGGTAGCTGTAATGTAGAGGTGGAAAGTACAGCCTAATGGTTGCAGCCAATACTGTCATTATCGACGTTGCCACGCTCTCTCTGTCGCCTTCATTCTCACATCTGCCTCTCTCTCAAGGCAATATATAAAGACATTTAGGGAGGTATTGTAGGAGGAAACGTGGAATTAAGAACTGTACCCTGTCGCCTTTCAGCGCAGGCATCAATAAACATCAAAGTCGAAGTAGGGAACGCAAGGCTACCTTCACTTCCCAGAAATGCATATCGCCGGTGTACACTTAAATTCAACATGCACAATGCAAGTGCACTCAAAGAATTGAACATGTGCAAGTAGTTCGTTGGTCACGACAAGTGCACAAATGTGAACGCGTGTTCTTGATAGTCTTTAGTTCTATATATATATATATATATATATATACAATTACACAAGGAAAACAAATTCAGATACATTTCAATATAGGTTAAGTACTAGAACTGCTCCACTTAATAATGCCTTAAGAGGGTCATTTTCCATCTAACAGCGGCTAAGGGGTTAACACTTCAAAAATGCAAAACACATGCGAGAAAGAGTTTTGAGTCGTGTTTACCACGGTCGTGGCCCGCACAAGCAGAAAGTTAATACTATGAATCTTAGCCCACATGGATCGGGCGAAGAAGCACTCTGCTGCTTGATAAAAATCGAAATTGATAACAATCCACCGTGGAGTTTTTTTCAGTATGGGAATCGTTGCCTCTAAAAGACGTGCCCACACAACACAAATGACCGGGGCGACCCTGTATTAAATTCCACTTATCGGTACATGGAAATCGCCAACGAAGACCCTCATACATGGCAATACTCATTTACGCGCATATTCTGCTGGTGGTTGAAAAAACAGAAAATAAAATGAAGATACGAGGAGTCCCAGATGAACGAAAGTGCGAAAGCGCGAGAGAAGGAAAAAAACAAGAGACGCTTTAATAAACTCAGGAAAGTTATTTACTGTTGTGCCTGCAATATCTGGCATTACTATTGTTATTATTATTATTATGATTATTTGATTATATTATGCAGCACTATAAAAAGGGCTTCTGTCCCAGCTGGACCAGCAGCCGTACGTGAATATTACGATATTGTTTCGGCCAAAATTTCGCCTGTGTTATCGCTACTATATCAGCGGCTCACATTGAAGGCGATCGCTATAGTACTACCATTATAAGAAGACATCACAACGTTAAGTCCCCCCCAATAGATAGAGAGCCCTAGGCAACTTTATACTGACTGACAAGCAGGCCAACAACATTGTGAAAAATTAGATATAAAGGGCAAGCATATTAAAGTCAAGTTAAATATGCAGTATAGTAGAAAAATAATGCCCTCGAATAAATCACTAGGACAAACCTCAACGTCAATGGTGTGACTACTGTTTTTACAACAACCCTCCGTCCGTACGGTAAACCAGCAACTAGTTTGCAAATCTCTAACACACAAATGCCTTTCTAACTATCATATCGACAGGCGATACAAGCCATTTTTACGTATGTACCTATGTCAATATTATTATTGTCAAAATCGATGACAATCACAAAACTGAAGCATCTGCACTTGCAGCTTCTCGTAAAAACTATTTCTAAACACGAAAATCAGCACCACTACTGTCACACAACCGTTCCACCCATCACGATTCTCTTTACTTCCATAATTACGAACTACCACTTCAACGATTACAAATAACAGCAACAAAATAACAACAACTGTAGCAGCTGCAGTAGCAGCACCACAAAGGCGGGCAGCAACTGGACCTTTACTTGGTTGCTTGCAGACTTGCTTACCGAGCAATACCTTGGCTGACTGAGAAAGCGACTGATGGACGGTGTTTAAGCGACACACAACGGCCAGCGGCGCAACGCGATGCGCTAATCCTTAGACAACGCCGACGGCGACAATACGACTAACAAACATCGTATCGTCAGTCAGTCACGTCACCACCACCACTGCACAACACCAGCATCACGACCTCCTACTATCACAGTCAACTAACAACAACAAACTACGATAAACATATAGCAAAACAACACTGCAAGAATCAGCATCAAACGAAAGAACGTCTCCAATGCTCTTAACCTCGTTCTATGTTGCTTTTCCTTTTTTTTGTCTCCCACTCCTACTCCCACTAGCTTTTCTCCCGCTCATTCTTCAATTCTCTTTTGTTGGTAATGCAAAATGTCTGCCTGGTCCAAAATTGCTCAGACAGAGACACAGATAGCGTATTCGTCTTGCAACAAAAGCAACAGCAGCAGCAGGGCGACGCAATGCTCACGACGAATACGGTTCGCGCAGAAGACACGACCAGATGGACACTGCAGGTTGACACTCGCCACTGCAGGATGCACTGCCCCGTGTTGGCGTTCGGTTTTAAGTTCTGTTGTCAGCTATCCATCGTCTGCTTGTTCTGTTTGTCACCACGGCCAAACTTCAGTTCTAGTTGCTGACTCGTTGCTCGCATTCATGTATTTTATATCAACAACGTCTGCGAAAATGTCGTCTGTTGTTGGACTAAGTCGACTCTCTTTTGTACTACTTAGAGCCAAATAGATAAACAGAGAAGAAGTGAGGGAAAAACGACGCAACCAGTAAGCAGTGCAAAACCAGGACCCTAAGTTCGGCACGCAGCAAGCATACTGTCAGCGCACCTAGCCTTGTCTGCGCGCGTAGTGTTGGGCAACAACGCTTTAATTTCTGATTACTCGCTCAACCGCTTGAATAAAATGCAAAATTTAGGAAAATATTGAATGACAAAGCAGAGATATTTTACAAATGAACGATAATAATGATTTTTGCCAATCTAATGAGCGCGGGCACATTTGAAATCGAAACCGGATTTGTGTGTTTGTACATAACCAAAATCTTGTTGAAGTGTGGATACGGGGCCATTGTTTGGAACTGATTTTAATTCAAGCAAATTTTGCACAACACATTGCACAACACAGCATAAGACTGTGTATGCTACGCTGAACATCTGATCAGTTTTCTTCTATTCCTTAAACATGACAACGTTGCAAGTTACCTGAACATCATTAAGATGACCTTTTCAATTAAAATGTCACATACCATAACTTTCCAAAGGCAACTCACTGTGAATCAACTTCCGTTTTTTTCTGCCTGAATTGTCATGATGATGAGATGATTGATTCGGATTAACGCAGAAGAAAGTTAATGTGTTAGCCTATAGATACAAACGAGTACTCACACCTAGGAAGTCGAGCGTCAGTAGTTTTTAAAGAAATCAGAAAAGTTTGACCAACCGAAAATTATGTCATTTTCAAAACAATGCTTTTGTTGCCGAATATGAAGCTGGGTTAGTTTAATTTCTCTACAAATACTAAGAACGGCACAAAATGAATTAACCTCTTCATGTTGAAATAAAACGATAATTGCTACGGCAGCCGGGAAAGCCTTACCGTCTCAATAGAAAAATATACTTTTCTTTGTTGGCATAAAACCAGTCGAGTTTTAAGCTAGCTAATTCAGCTCTGTCTAAAGGCAATCGTGTGGTCAACCGATCATTCTTTACTCTTTTACCTTCAACCAATCACTATTATTTCAATAGTAGTTCTCTAGTTTTGTTAAATAAGATTAACTTTGTAAAACATTATAACAACATACGATTCCGTTGGCAAACAGCCCCGAATTTTTCTGGATTTAAACACCCCGCGGATTCAAAGTCCATATGTTATTCATAACCGACCGAGATAATTGATTTTGACCACATTTTGTGCATGCACACTCATATTTTTAGAGCTCACCATCAGGCAACATCTAACATGCACGATACCGCTTATTGCATTACTTCATAAGACAGGCCCCATGAACGTAAATGCGTGAGGGCGGGGATCGGACTCGTGCACCCATATGTTTCCCTCGGTCACAAAGCGCACAAAATGCACCAAGCCACCGAGCTAGACGTGCATGAGTGATCGGTAAAGTATCAACTTGCCTTGCTTATACATGACCGAACACCGTAGATAATGGCCACTTTGTTCAGAATACGAGAGCTGGTTTCTCTTACTGTTCCTTTGTTCACAAATGTTGAAACGACTTTAAGTGCGGTTCGAAAATTTAGGGTTGCATTTTCAAAGTTTGCGACATACGATGTGAAAGACGATTAAGTCATCTTAGTTTTCTTGCAACAGCACGACGTTTAATGGTATAAGATATATTTTAGGCAAAGGCCGTATAAAAGAACCGTGTATTTTGAAAACCTTCTTGTTTATTGACGATTGCCCTAAAAAGATATTACTTACCAGGAAAAGCAAATAGTTTAAGAAAGCAGACTCCTTTCCTACGCTAAGATTTACCAAGCATTACAGTAGTGAAACAAAAAATACCATATTAAGCCGGACCTGCTGTCAGCTTTCAGTCACGAGGTTTTCTTGTTACCTATCTTCGTTCTTTCTATTTAGTGTAGCAGATAAATGGTTTATGCCAATGATCAACTGGTTCCTCTATTAGCCTTAGATTCGTTTGTGTGGAGTATTATCGCGTCTGTTCAAGTGTCATATGGTCGTACAATGCGTGATTGTTTTTAGACCATCTCTTTCACTCGAGATCATCTGATAATATTGCATAAATTTTTAAGGACCATCGTTGAAGTTTCGCTAACTAATATAAAACGCACAACCCTTTGGTTAAATCAGTATGCTCGGCATCTTTAGACAGCGTCTGTTTAAATCGCCGAGTATGGTTAGTGAAGGTTTTTCATCAGAGATCACAATTTCAAGCAGCTCATGGGATCAATTCAATCGTTTGCCTGTCGTTCTGCTAACCGATCCTTGTTGTTGTTATTGAGCCGTTGATGTTGGGTCGTATTGTGTAGCAGTGTCTGTCTGTGTTTTCTAAATACATCAAGTGTAAAAATAATATCGTATTCATTGGCTGCTACTTTACCTTACTACCTGCGTATTTACGGTGCGTTCGTTAAGTACATATGCCTTCTTATTCGTTGTGATACGACAACCGATTGAACGATATATTACAAAAATGTCCGTTCAGGACAGCCGTACCGTCCGAATGTGGCATTCTCTTGAGCATGACTTGTAAATGCTGTTGAAACTAACGGCAACAAAGGTTTCTCGAACAGTTCAGTTCAGGACGGGGCTTGGTCGTCCGCCTTGCGCGCGTGCCCGATATAGAGGACAGACAGACTGTGAAAGCGCACCTTTTGTTGCTATTGTCGCCCAACCTACCGTTGCCGAAGTGAACTGAACTGTTCCAGGTTTACAGTTTCGCACTCGTAGAAATACAGACGCACTCCTCAGATATCGCTATTTAATTATTTCTTCACTCGATTATATATACATATACACGCACACACACACATATATATATATCTCTATATATACATATATACACACACACACGCACACACACACACATACGCAGTTACAGTTCCTGTGGCCCTGCTGCAGTGAAAGGAATTTCGGACATTGTCGAATAATAACAACATCAATAATAAGAGCAGCAGCCATTGGCACAACTTCATACGGAGCCTCCTCCGTGGACCTCTGGGACGGCTGAAGATACCAGTTGAGGTAACACACTATAGTGATAACGATTGCAGCCATTATTTGTTCCGATTGTATCTATAGATTTAACCCACTCGTCTCACCTAGAAGCCCAGATGGTTCTGGCTGGTTTTAATGAAATGTCAGCATGTCATAATGGTTTTTGTACGATATATACAAGTGTACTATACGTTAACTCATGTTGTAGTGTATGCGGTTTCTGTTCACTTTCGAGATGCAATATATCAAATTCAACATTACAGGTTTGTTTTGTGGGAGTTGGGCGTACAGGTAGAGACACTTTCGGCATTTGTTAGCTAGCTGTGTGGTCCAGCACGCGGACTGGCGAAAGTTTCGTTTTTTTAAATTACCGATAACGAAACAATTTTAGTCGGAAGTTTTGAGATTCTAACGGGACGTGGGCATTTAGAAGTTAGGAATTCCAAAAACAATTTGTACCGGCTTAGAGCTTGTTACTTGGATGCGTGCTGCAACAAACTGTCGCAACTTGTGAGCGAGTATTTTATTACGATCAACGACTTATGCATTATACTTGAAACGCTGGAAATTTCAAGATGGAATTTTTTTAGAATCACTTATTCTATCCGTCTCAGGTTTCTACACCCTGGTGTACAAGTATACATGGTTATTTAATAGTTTTCTTTTTGAATGCTAGAATTATAACCGTTCTATACATGTTTTTTGACATATATAGGATATATGTTGCAACTATGATTGGTTTTATTAGTTTCATTCTTGCCTTTCTTCCTTAATTACAAATTGATGCAAACGATATGCATATACTCCAAAATCTGAAGAGAAGTCGTGTACGGCTCGGTCGCGTTCTAAGATTTGCCTCGATAATTTGACGTGCATCGATATGCAAAACAACTTGACTTCTCCTGCATCAATTTGTTTAAACTCCGACTATAGAACTGTCTTTTTCCAGTCCTGACAACGCATTCGCGTTTGTAGTGTCTTCTTGGAAATGCTAAAAACTAGAGATCCCAATAGAATCTATAATAAAATAACAATAAGCAAATAACAATAGATACTAGACATACACAACACACAATAGGCAACTTTATTTGTGGTCGAGCGCTCTGCCTCAATGGTGACAAGCCGCTAAGACAAAAAACTTCTGAGCATCAGGTGTACCTATTAGATAGGCTTACATCATCCATTAATCGTAGCCCTGTCACCCTAAGGAAGTATAATTCTGTGTAGCGCTTTTGTGGCCGGTTTTTATCCGAGATATAATATGTGTAGATAGTAAGTTGTGAATTATGTTTCAAAGCGCATATTTCCAAATATCGGATGGGAGCCCCATATTTTTTTGGAATTGGTATACATATAACTAATTGTAATGCTTTCAGTTTTAACCTGTGGCAGCGTTTACTGTTGCTACGGTATCTAAACTTCGCTCGTGAAGTGTATTCCACTTACCAAAAGGAAATAACCAATTATTTCGTTTTCCATACTATCATTTGGCGACTCGGGCCTGAGCTTTGAACCATTACAAGGTCAAAAGCTAATGAAACATGCATTTTATAAGTTAAGACAAGTGATTAAGCAAGTGTTTAACTTATACGATACTAAAATATATAATATAAATAATGGAGGGTCTAACGGGTCTAGTGGGTGCCTAATGGGCAACATAGACATATAGAGCCCGCCAATATTTGTCTACGCGCCGCTTATTTAACCAGCTTTCAAATAGATTCAAGTAGAAACGGGTTGTTTGGAGTCTACAGCGAAAATTGGCTATATCCGCAATTAGGTTAGTGTGAATGTGTTTCCACTGTTCAGTATTGTTGCACGTTTGAATATATATATATATATATATATGAATGATTGTATATATGAAAGGTAGACAGAAGGTAATACAAGCGTCGTCGTCTCACAAATATTTTATTCTAGTACAATACGCAGTACAATGGTTAAATACATTGCATTCAAATAAAATTTTTTTGAATATACAGATTATTTCGCTTATACAAAAGCTTATATTACCTTAATAAAGTATACCTAGTCGTACTTACCACGAAAACTTGAGTGTCTTTAAGCCGCTTATATGTTAGCCATAAGTCTATTTTTTCGTCAAGCCTAAGCTTAGTTGTGCGCCCTTGTATCTTTACCGAGTACGGTTTGAGATGAAGTTAAATTTTGTCGTTGCAGCGGCAACGAATTTCACTTAGTACGGTATAGAAATAGTGGTGACGCAATCTTGATTTTACCAGCTTAGACAGTTTGATAGAAATGGATAAATTGTGGAGGTCCAAAGACAGGATAGCCGAAGTTATATCCGTACTAATGTAATTTCCAAGGTCCGTGTGATTGTAACGCAACTTAACTACGATTCGTTAATACGAGTCAGTTAACTATCTAAGTTGAAGTGAGCTACGAACTGCTTTTTCAAATTGCATTTTGCCCATAGCTTTATAATAGCTTTACGGTTTCATTCGACTAACCAGAGCGCTCAAACATAAATTTCTAAATAAGAAAAACAAACATAAATGTGTTTTCAAAATTCAATTGTCTTTTAGATTATATCTGGTGCGCTATATAACGTAAATTGTGGCAGTACCTTATGTCAAAATTAAGCACACTACGTTGGAAATTCGTTCCTCTATATTAATCTTTGATGGCAAGTAGCGGATAACAAATGCTTTTGGCACATAACTTAGCTTATTGAAACTTTCATTAAACGGATGTCTTCAGTTAGATTATTGTTAACTTTACTCTCAGATATGTCGGCACAAAGTGTGCTTCATTTTGCATGTGCTTCTCAAGATCCGAAGTATTCTACAAAAAATTCAGCTAGACCAATGAGCCACATTTTTAGCTGTACCCATGGTATGCAAATTTTTCGTGGCAGTATATTTACTCGCTCAAACACTTAATTTTCGCACAGACTTAAATTTAGCTTAATGTTTATTTTGCCATTTTAGAAAATATTAATTCGTGAAAATACTAAATAACAGTTACGACAACAAGTTTCTCTAATTGTTCGTTTAGCTTAATACGATTGTCTGCGACAGTGATTTTAAACGTGATTTTTTTTTACCCTGAAGTTGATTGTTATGTGGATGTAGATCATTTGTATGAAACTCGAACCAGAGTATTAGCCTTTGCGCAAATGGAACTTTATTCTAGATGGTGGGTGGTGGTTTAGGTCTGACGGCTGAGTCGCTGGACCTGTTGAAGGCCTGGCTCCGGAGCTGTCTTCTTGACGCCTACGGCTGGGGTTCGGACTGTGAGAGCCTTATGAAATACGTGGTGGCTTTGGTGAAGAAGGACCGAAGTACAGAAGAACTTCGCAGCGACTGCTTAGAACAGCTCAAGGTATGTGTTTGTACATGTATTCAATTATAAAGCTAGTTAGTTGAAATTGGGGTTGGGCTGATACTGTCTAAATGATTGCAAAAATGAAAGCGAGTGAATTCTATTTGGTTTTTTAACGCCCGTAATTTAGATAAATACTCAAGTTCGACGCTTTTAAACATTTTTTATCGGATATTTGGCAATTGCTTCACTTTTTAAATTGGTTTCAAGGTGCTTCTTCACAATGTTTATCGACAGAGTGTTGTGTACGTTAGGTTGCGGTGAATTCTTTCAAATGTTTCTGGGCTTATTTTAAGACCGTGAGCTTAATGAAATATAGTCAACGTAAAGATCCGGTGACAGACCAAGTAGACTATTTAGTAAATATATAACAATGTAGGAAACCAGACGGACATTTTTTTGATGCAATTGATCTAGATTCCTGGTTATTACCAGGAAAAACCCTCTGGTACTATTTACGGGCCGAGAAGCTCTTAGTGCGAGCTGTGTGTGCCGATTTACTGTCATGCCTGTAGTCAAAAATGAGGTCAGATACAAAGTGATGAAAACATAACTTAATATAAAAATAATATAATAAAAATTCTTGAATAAAAAAAAAAACTTGTCACTGGTTTCTTGGTTGTAAAGCTGCAGTAATGACAATTTATTTGCCATATTATGTTATTAGTACCCATTATGATAAGTTAAATTTGTAAAATATAGAAAGAAGTGTGTATTAGGTATCCCAATGATATTGATTTCAAGATAGTTACAGTAAGTAAGAATATGTGGGTGGAAAAACATTAGGGATGGCCCGTGCATCCATGAACCACCACGTAAGTCTTATTGACTACTCAAGGATTTTCCGCGATTCAGGTTTTATAGTACAGGAAATATATGTTTATTAATGAAACCTTTTCACACACATTTCAACTTGATGTTATTGGTCAACTAATCTAGGTAAAATATGGTATTTACGCTCGCGTTTATGTAACTTTAAAATTAGATTTTATGACCTAAGTATTAAGAATAATTATAATTGATACCAATATGTATTACCCAAACAATGTGTCATCACGTCAGCTCTCCAACAAAAGTAAGATACTGGAAAAAGTTCAACCGCGAGTGACGTGTTCGAATATCAAGCTAATTGTAGATAATACAGTACCTGAAGATTGGCAATACCTGCAACAGGCGTCTCAATACGCGTTTCACTTGTGTATGCTACGTTTCTTTTTATTCGGTAAGCGTATACTTTAAAAAGCTTCGCAGGTTCCTAGCTGGTACATACTGGCAACTAGCTAGTATGTGGAGAAGTGGAGTTGTCGTGTGCTTATTTTAAGAGCACTTTATTACCATGGAGCTATTGCTTGTTTAGCAAATATAGTAACACGAAGTTCTGTGCTGATCGTATATCTGAATCTTGTGTTTCAGGTGTTCTTCAATGATAATACACAGAAGTTCGTTAACGAGCTTTTTAGCTGTTTAGAATCAAAGGCTTACCTCGAGCCTTACGGTAGCAAGGCAATTGTAGACCGAAGCAAAAAAGAAAGCGATGAACAATCAGACAAGGCAAGCAATTTCAAAAAACAATTTTGACTAAATCTTCTCAGATCAAATAATAAATATAACCATCAGACAGGCGCGTGCGTACGTTGTATTTTGCAAGCATGTAGCCTAAAATGCGTCACGGTTTCCAAAAACATTCCAGCTTTTTGTAAACATACTAGAACAGGTGCTTGTTTTCGAGTGATCTTTGAGAAGTTCAGCTGTGAACCTACGTAGACAGATGACAGTTGTTATGTAACAGGCAGAAAGTTACTTCAAATAAACAAGAGTAACAAGTTTTCTATAAATTTGATGTACAGATAAGCAAATTCCTAGAACACAATCACTTGATATTCAGACGTGATTATTTGTATCAATTCATTCAATCGAAGAATAGTATATCTATTGTTGTATACCAAAAATAAAATTGATTCATTTGCACACCTACAGCTTGCGTACAGATTGCGACGGCCATAGTTATAAAGTAAGTTAATAGGTCCAGTCCAATGGCCACGTACATTCCTAAGAAAATATTGGATCATGCACATATTGGATCTTTGCCGCTGCATACGTGGGATCCGTTTTGCAAAACAATGCAAAAGCTATACAGTTAGCATCATAATTTGGCTGATAGTTAGTCCTGACAAGGTTTTATTTGTTGAAATGTGAGCATATAAAGTGCATCTCTCATTCATATTGCTACAACTTCTGTTCTATTGATAATCGTAAACATTTCTAATCAAATTTCACAGAGCGCTGGAGCTGAGGGCCTCGCGTTCATTGTTGACAAGAAGCCTGATCCGATGATCGTGTCCATGACGAACAAAGATAAGGAGAGAGAAGAAAAGGCGGCGCCTCGCGACAGAAGTCGAAGCCGCAGTCGCGAAAGAAGTAAGGAGAAAGACCGAAGCAGAAGTCCGCATATGGTAACTGTTCCGAGGAGGCGCTCAAGATCACCGCCAAGACGGTCGCGTTCACCACCGCCACCACCAAGACGATTCAGGTTTGTATTTATGTTTATGATACGCAATGATGATAATGATGATATTTTGAGAGTAATTTGAAGCGATTTAAAATATAATTCGCAAAGATGACGTAAATGGTACTGATTTATATCTGTATGTCCTCCATTTGAGTTTCCGAATGTATTGGCTCAAAAATTAAGCGACGATAGTCCACTTAACTTTGAATTTGTAGATTATACGGCCTAGTTATGATTCCTTGGCGTAGCGGTTTCATTTTTCTGATATACTACACGACAACATATGTATGATTTACTCCGTCACTCGAGATTATTTTGTTGTCAATCAAAGGTGGCACAGGAATAGTTCTTTATATAGGCTATATTTTTACATTGTAGAACTGACCAACATCACTATTAAATGGAGATCCGGACCGAAGGGTAAAGGTTATTGTCGAAAATTCTACTTAAGTAGCCATGCCCTTCTGAGTCCTACATTACCCAGTTACATGTCCTGTCGTGAAGCCAGCGCATGCATTAGCGTTTGTTCGTCACAAAGAGTATTGGTAATGGTTAACAAATTGTAGTGCAATGGCGACCTGAAGCACACGTCGTAAACTGTAAAGACTGTGTGAAAACTAATTCTATTAACAAATTTGCAAGAATAAATGTCGCATTGATTCGCATCCGGTATGCATAGATGATTTCGACGTAAAAAGATTGTTTTCGCAAACTTAACTACCTCCTTACCTATTGAAAAAATGATCGAACCTTAATTTTAGAAATGATTTGACAATAATTTTTCATTCTAACTTTTCAGGCGTTTGCTTTCCATCGTTCGCTGTTGGTCGGCCTATTCTTAGAATTTTGTGTGCAATAGGGGTGCGATGTCGCCTTTTTTTTAACCAGAATAATAGGAGCTCAGCATAAGATCCTATGATCAGCATATGATCAATTGTTCAAGTGCTTTTTGAAAGACGAACCTACAAAATTTTGTTGTGATTAATGCCATTAGAGATGTTCTTTCGGTTCCTTGTAGTTTAACCGTGGTATCGCGCGTGCAACCATGCGCTCCAAACGCTCAAAGATTCATCTATGACAACATGGCGCGGTCAATCTAGTGTAACACAACTGATTTGTGTTTTGACTACAGATTTTTAATGGTCTAACTACGCTTTTTCCCACCATTTCTTACCCACACTAGGTTAATAATAGGCTTGCACCACGTTTTGATGTAACCTTTTGGTGTTCCTTCAAGCCGTAATTATTTTGATTAATAAAGACATTTTTGCGGTTCTGAAGACTACCTTCTTATATGATCAGCAGTGAGACTCACATTTCGTACGCTCTTTTCGGGTTTTATTCTTTATCATTCTACAGAAGTCGTTCGCGTTCTCGTTCGCGTGAACGATACCGAGCCGGTCGAAAAGGTCGCTCTCGGACTCCTCCTCCAGCGCGTCACCGAGGACGATTGCCCGTACGCCATTCGCGCTCAAGATCTCGATCGCCACCGCAGCCGCTACGCGATCTACGCGATACGCTCACGCGTAAGCATAATACTTCGCTGGCAACCAATGTACATATTACCGGCCGACGCGACCGATGTCGTGACTTTGATGAGCAGGGTTTCTGCATACAGGGCGAACTCTGCCCCTATGACCACGGGGCTGACCCGGTAATCCTTGATTCCACTGTGCCTCCACCTTACAATCCCACAATGCGTGGCGGAAATGGGGTTCCAATATCGCCTATTGTCCCCGAATATAATCCACTCGAGCCAGATATGCGACGTCCTCATGCACAACCACACGCCCACGACCACCCTGTGCACCCCCACCCGCCAGGACATCATCATCTGGGTCCCACTAGCCCATACGCATCGGCTGGAGGAGTAAGCGGAAGTAGTTGGAACTATCAGCCAGGCCCTCCAACGGGCCCGGCTGGAGTCCCTGGAAGCGGCGGATCGCATGTGCAGAGAGAGTTGGTGGCCATCCCACGTAACAATTTAACACAGGTGCAACGAACAGTCGTTGTTCCACCACATGAAAATCACAACAGTAATGCACGCGGAGGACCGTTATCGCGATTTCAGCGAGGCACCGAACTGGAGGTACGCAGGATACCACGTCAGCAGAATAATATAGCTACCTTAAATGAGTATTTTTCGAAGTTCGGTATCATTACCAACATTCAAGTAAACTTTCAAGGCTGTGCTGAAAGTGCTTTGATAAGTTTTTCGAAACACCACGAAGCAAATGCCGCCTATCGTTCAACCGATGCGGTGCTAGGCAATCGGTTTATCAGGCTATTTTGGCATAATCCGGCCAATAATAATGTGAGTTCTGGAAGCGGAACTGCGCCAGGTGGAAATCAGGTTCCGCACGGCAATAATCATAATAACAATACGTCCGTTCTGGTTGGGCAACTAAAAAAGCGACTGCAGCTACAACAGCAGCGTGGCGTTAGCGGCCAGGAAGATATTGGTGCGGTCCCAAAAAAGATAGCAAAACCCAACCCCGAAGCACTGAAGAAAGACAACCAAGCGGACAAGTCAGCCCAACTGATTTCACAGAAAAGCCGTTTAATCGATAAATACGTTGAAGAGAATAAACGTTTACTTGAACGCTTGGAGAAGTGCAATTCGGATACTGAAAGGGAGCAGATAAAAACTATGATAGCAAATATGACAAAGATTATTGAAGGTTTGCGACCAAAGGTAGCACCCGGTGCACTGTTGCCAGAGATAACCAGTGAGAAACAACTCCTCGACGCTGAGCTTGATCTATATCGTCAAATGCAAGCGTCCAAGCAGGGGCAAAACCCGGCGGAGGCGAAGCAACTAGAAGCAAAACTGCTGGCATTACGTCGCCAAGCTAAAACGCTTGGTCTGCTCGACGCAGCGAATGTTTGGCACGGTCGACTCGGCCATAAGGGCCTTCTGGTTGGCCAGACGACGACCGCTTCGAAAGTTAGTGCATCTGGGAAGGTTCAACCCGGGCAGTTGGCTATTGATAAGAGACCTCGAGTTGTCGCCATATTAGCAGGACAGCTAGAAATGGCCGGATTGTGTAAACACCTTTCGCGGTACGGTAAAGTAGCCAACGTTGCTGAGGAAGGTGAGGGTGACTCCAAGTACTTCCTATTCACTTTCGCTACTCGAAAAGATGCCGAATATGCCGTCAACCGTGGAGGTCAGTTTCGAGGCGCTCCACTAAAATGGCATTGGAAAGAGGACCCGCATGCTCAGTTTGCTAAGTCGACCTCGCTGTCGAAGGACATCGAAAGCCGCGAGGATAGCATTTTAGATCTTAAGGACCAGGATGACCCAGCCGCGGAGATAGGTGCTTCTTCGGAGGAAAATAGATCTAATGTCGTTGGATCCGCAGGAAACACAACGCATACTACCATTTCTATCACGAATATTCCTTCTACTGCTACTGCTACTACTACTAGTACTACTACTACTACTACTACTACTACTAGTCAAGCTAAGATGGATTTTCTGGAAGTGGAGCACGGGGCCGGAGTAGGACCAGATGGCGATCATCTGCTGGAGTCATCATCGAAAACCGAGCACAAGTTAACTGATAATACCAGTTGTGTGGATATAATTAAGGACCACAGCGCCCTTCTCGAGGACGAAGACGATGAAGAAGGCACTGGCGAAACGAGGTCTTGGAGGCACTAAGCATTATATATATATACAATCTGTGTTATCTGGTTAAAGGGGTGAGATAGAAATAGTATTTGTAAGTCAAGAGAGTGATGCGTTTTTTGTCGTGAAATGAAGTACAAGTTCACTGGGTGGAAACAACTATGACTCCTTAATGCCTAGCAACTGCGGAAGTATGCAATTCGGCACTGAAGAAAAGAGAAGGTATGAGGATGGGTATCAAGAAGGTTCTCTATCCTGACCAGTCTCCCGTTGCACTCTCTTCCTATAAAAACAGCCAGTGTAATTGGACGGCCCCAATTTGTAATGGACGTTGTATACAGAAGGAAGATGATCAGAAACATTAAGTAAACATCCGGATTCTCACAGTAAAAGAATACGTCAAGGTTTTTGGAGGAAAAGATAAAAAGAGGCGCTTGGGCATAGCACGTTGAACCAGTTAGTCGTAACAGACGCTCTTTACACGAATTACGTTGAGCAGGTGGCTTGAAAAAGAGGCTTATACATCGCTTCGTTGTTTTGGACTGCAGCGAGAATTTCAAACGGAAGCAGATTGGGAAGCAAAAAGACATTTGATTTGCGTAATGATGGCTCAAACAATTCTCAGTTAAGCTGTGGCAGTTGAGTTAGTTCATCCTATCGTATATTTTTGTGGTTCTAGATAGATGGAGGGATGTGGATACAGACGAGGTAGGCCGTAAGCCGGCACGAGGACGCATGGATGAGTCCATTCTGAGAACGGGACGTACATGCATGTACGACTCGACTTTATTATTATTTTTCAGTTATTATTACAAGTAAAGGTTATTATGATAGATTAATCAAGAATAAAGAGTTATGCTAGTAAGACAACAATGATTACTACTGCATTACTATAACATTTCCGTTGTTGATGATTGAGCAGTGTCTGAAAGAAGAAATCGATAGAATTGTGAGTACGAAGCGACGAAAGAAATCGAGACATCTTGTTGGGAGATAATACATAAAAATGTTGATAATGATTATGATTACATGTGGAACACTAAGGGAATAATAATTAACATTATGATAGTTACCAAGTATGTACACCAAACAACACGTTGGTGGGTACCTGTATACGCAACTACGAATAAAAGCAGAAAACATAGGAACATGGATGAGTAAATTAGCGATAAAATTAGGATACCATTTTAACATTAGCAATATTACAGCTAATTATAAATTGTTTACGAGAAAGATGGATTGGTTGAAACAATTTCACATATGAAAAAAGAACAGGTATAGGTTAGTTAAAAGTGTAATATTTTGTTACACATTTTGGCATAGATGGGATTTCGAAAGGTGAGAGCGATCTGTATTCATTAAATACTTTCAGATAAAACTACGATGAGTTGAATGTCAAACCTTTCAAACCGTAGATGGCCATTACGAAGTCGTCCTGCGTGACGTTTCATAGATGGTAACCGTCAACGTTATGGATAAATTTAACAAAAATCAATCGGATTGAGGACTTAATCCTACCGTTGATGGACTACGAACAACCTCAAAGGATAACTATGTTTGCTAAACGTAGCGAAGAATCATTATTATAACTAATACAAATATCGACTGCTCGAATATGCGATGCTCGAAATGCAAGTATATATATATACACATATGGACATACAAGAAAAACAAACATTTACCGTTTATATAATATTGCTGATAACGAACGATGTATCATTAAATGCACTGAATGAAGAGATTAATAAACAAGAACTCTTTGAACTGTAAAGGTAAAAAGAACCAAAACTAAGAAACAATAAAATGGAGCCGCCAAAACGATAAAAGAACGATAAAAACGCCTGTAGAGAATTCAAGAGATAGTTCTGGCTTGTATAGAGCCCCTAGAAAGCGACTCTTTATTAGAACAAGAGCTAAAAAAAAATAGAACCTATTCACATAAGTATAGAGATATACAACTAATGAACTTCAAAATTCATTTAAATATGTCTATTTACAAATAGACGAAGAATAAGAAAGAGGTAGGCTAAGACACTCGGTTTTAGCTTCTTTTTTACAGGTTGGCTGTTCTAAAAACATAATGGCTAAGGAGTGAGTTTAAATACAATCAACGGACTTTTTACTTACGTAGTTAGATACATTAAACAAGTGAACGCGTTCTTCGCTCGTGTGCTGTGGGGAACAACGAACGTATGCTGTGTGTGTATCCAGCCCTGGTGTGTACCTATGTGTGTATCTAAAATACCGCAGAATAGAATAATATGTTTTCCGTTTGCGGCAAATATTTTCTCTGCTTTCCTTGCAGACTCTTTTCCGATTTGGACCGTCGGGGCAGTTATTTTACAAGTCTTATTCAGGTATTCCCATCGTTATTTTATTGCACCAACGTTTCGAGAAAGATATGCAAAGGTACCCGTTTTAATTTTTGAAAGTTATTTATTGAGATTCGTGTCAACTTTTTATCACTTCTCCCGGGCGACAAGAATACAACATCAGTTTTTTTTTATCCTTATGTACAATAGTAGAGCGTTTTCTCATATTTATCTTAAAAGGTCATAACGAGATAGTACTTTCCGCGAACAAGACCTGATGACTTTGCAAAGTGACGATACTGCTTTGCACAAGTTATTTCTGAATAATAAACCGGTTTTATTACGTGTTATTATTATCAAACATTTAAAGTTTTGTTTAATACGATTCAGTGTCAGTCCTGCACATCCCTGAACGACAAAACTTGAAGCTGCCTAAGCGACACTTCGAGCATCTTGAACAAGATGTTCGAACGAGTAGGACTCCCGTAATGTACTCTATTTGGAAGTTCAAACTTGACGTTTTTTGCCTTTCTGATAGTGGTAGCTCTACTGTCATATACCAATACAGATTAGAAAATATAATTATTTTTCATATTATACGCTCCTGAGATTAGCCTAACAAAGAAGATGTATTTTTAGTTGCAATTTGTAATGAGGCGAGAGCCCCACTAAAATAAGGTCCAATCCAACGAGCATTTGTGGTAACTATTGTGCTTAGTGGCGTGAGGAGATTTCGTGGTCCGAAAGCAAATGCTGATCATTTATGTTTCATAGAAATTAAAGCGAACCCCAGATGTTTAAGGCGCTATCAGTCACATCAAAACCAAGTAAAAGAATGTAAACAAATTATAATTTGCATAGAAATTTAAAAAGTACATGGCTTTTAATTAAGCCTTATGCACATATTGCACTTGTGTAGATGTTATTTTAAAATAAATGCGAGTGAAATATAGAATACACATTTGATTGCACATCATTTTAAAAACTGAATATAAGTATCAAAAGTAATTACATTTGAGATCAATTAAAGTTTAAGTAAAATGGTAAAACGTTAACTTTCTAAAAAAATTTAAAGAATCTTAACTATAAGTGATTTCATAAATGTTCGGAAATGAAATCATTTTTGGCATATCATTTACTTGATTACCAAAACATTGAGTGTTGCATGTTAAAAACTTTATTAAAATAATTAACAAAGTCCATCTTGATATTTAAACAAATCGGTAGCTTTACCTAGTATGTTCGCATTATATTCAGCGCCGTACAGACCGTGGTTTATATACTGTTCTGTGAAAGGTATGTTTATAAACTGGCTATCAGCCATTATGCTAATTAGAAAATCACACAAAAGCAAGTTTTGGCAGAAATACGTTATAATTTGTTACAGTAAAAGCTTCATCAGTACGCTTTCCAGGAAAAAAGTGGTTTCTTTGTAATTATGTTATGGAATATCTCTTTATTTTCGGAGCATTGTACGATGAATGATGGGTTCATCTGAACTCCTTCACGCCCTGCACATATTTACACGTTAAGATAAATTTACAATGAAATCTATTCAGAAGTTCTAACAATTTTGTTTCAAAAGGTAATTGAAGTATTTATATAATAATAATAGTAACAATTGGTCCATTGTACTACTAACGAAACCTTGGACTGTTTTCAATTGATGGTTCACCAGGGCATACACAGCATATATCTAAGTTTAATTGAAACGTGCTTACGAGTTTTCTCTAAGCTCTATCGTTTCCTTTATATACTCATTAAACACAAAAGTTCTCAGTTTCACCTTTTTCGCTCTGTACATTTACACAGTTAGGTGCTAGAAAATATTTCCTATTTGTCTCGTCGCTGCATATTCATTTGTTTCCTATATCTGTTTCTTAATATATATTTTCACCAGCTTCCTAAAGTAATAGTAACATCTGTAGACCAGTCCTACTAATAAAACTGCATTCACTAGTGGTTGTGGTGTATCACATGTTCCCCCAACAGACTACAATGTCGAAAGGAGGTAAGATGCTTGAGATTCGGGTAAAACCTTCCATAATGAGTATCGGCACCGTATTTCCAAATCCCTCATAATAATATAAAAACAGACAGAAGTCGACTCTAGTGACGGTGTAGCGATATATGAGATTCATCTCTTGCGCTGAAGTTCATAATATAAGACGAATTACCATTATAGTATTTATAAATGCATAATTACAGGTTTAGTAGGGATATTTCGACCTTTATTGTGGTGTTAGAGAAGCCAAGTTTCCGATCATTCTATACTAACTTGTTTCTTATACTGATCGCAACATAAATTAAATTCTGCGAATTATGATTCAAGCAAAAAAGAGTTACCTTCACTTTATTAAAATACCTCTGCCATACCTGTTATTATGAATTTTTAAAATCGTGGCGGATTTTTTGCGCCCTAGTGTTCACATAATCTTTGTCATACCAAGTCGCGCGGCGTATTTCTTGCGGCAAGCCATAATATTTTGTGTCCTGATCAGTTTATAATTTTTCTGGAAACAACCCATGAAGAATTCACTACCACCATTTTTATATATTTTTTGCTTTTCAGTTAGTTTTAATTTACACCACTAAAAATAATTATCCTAGAAATGTCGCCACTAATTACGGTAGTCGTTGACTGTGATGGAATCCGGGCAGTGAAAACTCGTTGGAGTGTTAGATGAATCTAAACATACATATGCCGTGCACGCAACCTGCATGTCGTATATATTAGATTTCTTTGAGGCGCTAAACTGGTCTTTAGGTGACCCTAACTCGATCCTAGTGAGGACATATTCCCAAGTATGAGACTGAACGTTCAACGGAAAATATATTAAGAGAAATATTGTGCCATTTTGCAGTTCGAGTAAATTTCATAATAACTACTTTCGTACTTTTTTGTATATTCAGAAAATTAATTTCACGGGAATTATCAATCATAGCAAAACATCATGATTACTTTAGCCTTTTATATTTTTTTATGGAGTGATGGATGAGTCATTTTATAACTGGACATGCAACTATGATCTACCAAGGAAGAGCCATTGAAACGAATGAATTTATCGTAGTCACTTCTAGTTCACAATAATTGTTTGCCCTGTTTTATGTTATATAAGTCATGTGTATAACACGATAACTTTGACTCTAAGAAAGCTCGCAAAAGCTCACTCCAACTTCATCATCACAGTGTTGTCGCACGTCAAATCACAACATATGGGTGTCAGTAGATAAGTTTTAGAGCTTTGTTTTATGATTTTGTGCATGGGGAAGTGCGCTTTTATGCGTGTGTGTGTGTGTGTGTGTGTGTGTGTGTGTGTATACTGCATGAGGATATTTTTTGAGTGCCATGTGCTCTAGATCTTAATTTCTGTAATGTATATTAAATAACCAACTGTACAGGCACAATTCAGGTACAATGTTTCGTAATGAAAAACTATCCGCTTACGAAACTCAATGAAAAGGCCTTTTTGGATGCTGCAGCATTGATAAGCAATTCTTGGGCACATGTTTGCATAGAGGTTCTGTAGCAAACCACTGCACTTTCTGCGTTTGCATCCTCTTTTTCAACTGCTATTACAAAGGCTGTGTCATGATGCTATCAGCCTTACCGATTAACTGATTTCATACTTTACAATAGCCGGCGGCCCATCACCAATTGTGGCCGGTTATATCGGTGTTTGTTGCTCCGAGAAACTTAGGTCTGTCGTAGCTCAACTAACATAATGAATGACTTTTTCTACGTCACCGATATGACTTTTTGACAATGCAGAAAAAAACTAAAATTCTTCGCTTAGCCAATCACGATGATAAACCGTACATCGCTTTGATTAATTCCAATCTTGATTTAAGTCCCTCAATCTGCTCAAGCCTCTCATCCCCAGGCTGGGAAACTGAACTCTCGCCATTGGGCCCGACCTGTCCGCTTTCGTTTAATGGCCCCAATTCTTTGGCCATCTCTGAAATTTCATTGTTTGCTTCCTTGAGTGCCTGCTCTTCTTGCTTCAGCTCGCTATCGACCGATTCGATACGTTTTCCTAACGCATTCATTTCACCTGTAAAAAGCGAAGGTTGATAAATATGAATTATTAGAACTCAGCACCATCGCAAACGCGCCAGGCGAGCAACATAAATCAATCAGTCATTTCAGTGCACAGGGACTTGATTTCAATAAGCTATGTGTGAGTAAACAAAAAACATTGTCAATTTAGTAAATCACACCTTACTCATATTTACTCTACGATTACACAATTGGTTGGAAACAGTTGTAATAAGCTGCTTATATCAACGGACTCACCAATTACCATACAGGTACTAATAGTTAATTAAGATAAGATAGCGCCTATTTTACGCTCTGTCTGCTTTTTTACTTGAGCACATTCTTAATGAAGTTTTAAACCAAAGTCTCCACTACGTGCCGAAAAAATTCTGCTTGAAGCAAACTGAGTCCAACATTTTTAACGTAATGGACATATATGATTTCGAAGCTCACAACTTCCGGTTAATTCCAATGACTTAAGAAAGCTATCTTTTTATCATTTCCTAAATAACACTATTTTTGTCAAAGTTATATATGCCCCTCTAAGGGGGAAATTATGTATGAAAAAGAAAGATCCAGGAGAAAAAGATCATTCGATAATTGGAATCAAAAGAAATATTAGTGAAAGGCTACTAGTCCACTGTTTCATATATTTTAATCTAGCACATTCAAGCATAACACGTCGTTCTTGAAATAGCACGAATAGGTTCCAATTCTGTTACTGAGAGGTGTATAAATGAACAAAAGTTACCTTCAGCGCGCTTAAGTTGAACCGACGAAATATTGTGCAGCTCATTGGCTATGATCCTCAATCGCATCATAGTATTCGAGGAAAAGCCACTCCCAAAAGCCAGTCCAGGATACCCCTCCGAAGGAATGCGATTTTGTCGTTCTTGGCGTCGTTTTTGTTGTGCCGCGATTTCCTCTGTTTGTCGTGAGCTGCACGTCATTGACGAGAAATCCTCCTCGCCTGCGTCATTCTAAAAATGTATAGAAAAATGAGAAAAAAACAAATTATGCAAACATTAGGCTTGTGATACCTAATTTAGATTGTAATATGTTTTCTTGATTACACACTCAATGTAAAAAGCAAGCTTTTTACTTTGGAGGTACAGTGAAGCTTAGAACAATCCATTTTAGGAGAAACAGATAGCGACTGTATTGCAAAATCGCGCTCACTGGCGCAAAATCAGTCGATATGGGCTGAGTAAAAAAGCTAATATTATCATAAGAGATTATTGAGGCTGAGAAATTGATATAAGAGATTATTGACTGTAAGGGATCATTGAGATTTCGAATGAAGAAATTAGTAATATTAAAAAGGATTGTAGAGGCTTTAAATAAAGAAACTAATGATATTAACAAAGATCTGTGTGTAATATTGTAATAGATCTTTCTAATTTTACAATTTGAAAGTTGAACGTACCTTGGGTATTTCATTGGACATTGTACCGTTCACTTTCTCTACGGTCGACATTTTTCCAACGTCCTTTGAGGCCAAACTCTTCGTCTTGAAGGCCTGCGTACTGCACGCTTCTGAAGAGATCAATAAGATGGCACATAGCTATTAAGAAATTCAAAATTTTCCGTTATAGTAAAGAAAAGAATGTTTCTGTCATTGACAAATCGCTCAGTCGATTAACGTCAATATAAATTAGACTTGTACTTATCTAGACTGTAAGTTCCTTAGTATTTTAGACACTTCGATTGTGACTCTTAAGTGGATTTAAATATAGAAGAGTACGTAACTACTCATACATAAGTTTAATTTGAGCATAACAACTTGTGTAAAGATATATAGAGCATCTCAAGGACTGCCAGATGCATTCTTTACACGACCATATTTAAAATGGCTCAGTTAAGGAAGTAGATGTCTCCAAGAAGAGGAACGCACTGTTTTTATTAATTCTCTGATTCCTTAAAAACACAAAATTGGCGCCAGGGCCAGTCTAATAATTTGTACCCGTATTTCCAAAAATCTGATGGTTTTCATTTAACAAGATACGAAAGGGACAAATGCTTTTGCCGTTTCTCCATTCGGCATATACACTCCTATTCCTACACTTATACGATTATATACCATTTAATTTGCATTCTTATTGGATTGCGCTTACCACAAAATATGGGACTTTAACGGGTCGCAGATGATTTCTGTTCCTCTGGTAACTTTACGATGCTATCAAGACTGAGCACGTATCTTTAAATTAATTCAGGTTGAAGTTTGAGTCGTAGGAACTTCTTGCTTTACACAGCTGACTATTTATATTTCAGTTCTATTGTTGTTATTGGTTGGTATTTTGTTATCAGTGAACACTTGTGTTGAGTTAAAAGGGTGTTTACGTTCTGGGTATAATAAAATAAATGATAGTATCTTACTAAAAACTTCCGAGAGTAAAAATATGTCCTCTCTATGTATATTAATGTTCTGTTAATAGGACTCTAGCCAGTCAGAAATAGGTTTTAGTGTTTTGTAACACCTAAACAGATCTCGACAACACTAGTTGGCTGCTCGTGAATCATATGATTTTGTTTATAGAGGGCGCACGTATAATATTATACCCCGCAAAAATTTAAATGTAAGGCACCACCCGTTACTCTTTACACTTCCAAACCAACATTTACAGAACACAGTACTGTGGATGTCAAATGTTGTATGTATAATGTGCATTCCTATTTCATAGAGATTAGCACTTCAGCCAATGATGATTTGCCCCGCGTTCAATATTAACCAGTTTTAGGAACTATGTATACTTATTAAGTCAATGCAGCGAGCATAGTACTAGACTGTAACCCGTAGGCTTTGATACAAACGGCCAATAATGCGATTAAAGCATGCACGATTTTATGACTAGTTAATAATAACAGTTTAACAACGTGTTGCCACAAGTATTAAATGAGATTGAGGACTGCTGTCTAAGAAATGTATTATTTCCATGACTATTTAAATGAACTAAACAAAAAGTAGCTTTAGCTCGACCATTGTTTAGAAAGAAATAGTTTCTTTGAGGGCAATGAAAAATTGTCTCTGTTGATCGCTTATTGGCACTGATCTCTTTTCCGTTTCGTGCACTATTCGCCACTTGATAGCCCAAGGTTCAAAGGAATTCAATCTTGCATCTCAAAAAAATTGGTGTCACTTCATTCATCCTTCATTTTCGTTTACTGTCTTCCCGCCAATTCTCAGTCAGTATTTTCGTTTAACCTGCTTTTTCCTTGCTGTATTCTCTCTGCAAGAAGATTGGAAACCACATTTATATTACATTAATTCACGTAGATTTCAATGAAAAACAGGGCTTTGTTTTTTCTGATTATTTTAACCGTTAGTAGACTATACATCGGGAAAAGTCTATCCCTAGCTAGAAAAAAATTGAAACTTTTTAAGGATTACAAAGAACGATTTTTTTATGTGTGGAAAGAGACAATCTACACACTCACAAAAATCAAGAGTGACAACATACGAAATGGACAAACTATGTCCCTAATCTAGTCCGTTGCGCCTTTCCGTTCTTCATAAAAATTGACTAAACTTTAACGAAAGTGAAAAAAATCTGTAATTTAAATTTGAGGCGTGGACTTCACTGATTCGCAATCTCTTGCGCTGATGCTATTTTACCAAAGTTGCTCGTGCTTACCTTTTTCTGCGAATTTCGCAGATTGAAACGTACAGAGCAGTTATACCGTATATTTTCTAGACGAATTCACATAAATTTAATATTTTTGTCATGCGATCTTAATATTCTAGTATGACTGAAAATTCTTTCGTTCATCAACTTTTATTTAATATTTTACCCCTAACTGCCATTTTTACTAATGATTATTGTAAAAAGTAGTTCAAAGAGTTTACACACCCTATACCTGAATGTATGTTACTTATCTATGTCGACAGTAGAGAGATTGGATGTCGTCTTTTCCGGAACGGTAAATATTTTTTACCTACCTAAATTGAAAACCAAATTTTCTATAAGCGGCGACATTCATTTTTTGCG
>MNPL01001278.1:67292-79300 GCA_002081605.1 Tropilaelaps mercedesae | reverse complement strand
ATATATATATATATATATATATAGTGTGGAGTGAATAATACTATTTTTAAACCGCCTATCTAAGTTTACCTTTTTCTTGAATATATACCTTACTGAGCAATCTTCAGTCCTTGCAAGACTAAGCAATTAGGCGTGCTCATTCGCATTTATTATACACGCTTTCTTGCACAAAATGGCCATTTCAGTCATATTAACTTGTGGTTGAATTATTAATACGTTGTAATATATAAAGACAAACATTCTTTAATCTTTTGACTTTAAGGCAAGCGCATTTGACTTACAACATGCAAAGCATATTCAATGCTTGTTAATTTACCTAGGAACAAACCTAATGAATGGCACACATATGAACGCTACCCACCTTGGTGTAGTTTTCGATGCACGGCATGATGAAGAAGATTCCTGTAAATTCTTGAGGTAAGCGCCGGTTAGAAGGACCAAGATTACCCTACATGTACCGGTCTCTTAGTAGGTGGATGTCTCACACATATGGGACTTCAATTGTGCTCAGTGCCATAAATAATAGGAGTAACTCATTTACGAGCTCAGAATTTGTGAACACGCGCATGAACGCACGTGAACATGGCCTATCAGTTCCGCGCAAGCAAACAAAATAGCGAGAGCACAATTGACAATACTTTTAGTACCTTAATTTAGGATAGATGCGACATCCGGCCTTTATTTAGATGATAGCTGCCAAGCCGGGATTTTTTGCCGTTGCCAGTTTATTAAATGGATAACATCGTGGTTCCAAATATAACAATGAAAAAGTTTAAAAACGTACGCATAGTATAACAAGTAAAAGAAGACATTTGAAATAATAAAGAGAAGAACGGAAAGCGTTCAGATAGTCAATATGTTGATCAATCCAAATAATTTTTATTTATGTTGAAAGCACTCAATATCTCATTGTATCTTTGTTGTGCGATAATTAATTCGTTCAAAAGATTTGTTGTTCAAAGTGCTTATCCATGACGTTGCGTAAGTAAACATCAGTCGCTCTAAACAAAAGCAAAAACTTAATGGGGAGTATTTTTTGGGTACCAAGAAGAAAGTGACAAAACTCCAAACGGATTATATAGGTATTGCAATATATAGTACTACTTGTAAATAATATGACTCGAGCTGACAAACAAGCCTTCAAAACGTCTTACCCTACCAAGGCTTGGCAAAAGGTGTTTTCGATTTGGTGCGGCAGGCCAGTTTTATCCGCTGAAATGAGATCTATACAACAAATCTGAAACGACCAATCTGATGAATTGTATTACGCGGAAGTGAGTAAGGTGTGAATTTGATCTCTCAGAGAGAACTTCTACACAAAATTGCAGAGTCCATACCGCTGCATGGAGGACAGCTATAGTGACCCCTCTTGTCGATTTCTCAATTAAATTCGCTTTTTAGATGCACCTGTTCTTCACGGATAATTTTTTAAAATAAGTCAAAGTGGTAGAGCACCTTGATTGGTTTGAGAAATTTTCCAAGTTTTTCCAAGATGTTGCCAATTATTGTTGCTTTGCCACGTGCCTCTTCAGTTTTTTTACCATGAGTCCAGGCTAAAACTATGACTAATTTGACTAAAAAAACAAGATGTTAGCCTTGTACTTCAATAACCAAACAATAACTATGTGTGATCGATTTAACCGACTAATGGAATGATAACTTAATTTTAGACAGTGCAGTGAATGTGGCCTTGGTTTCGATTTTGTGACGACGTTATATATGCCATATTTAGGCTTGAGCATTACGAAAGAACTGATCATTGCGGCTATTTTTATTTATTAATTGAGAATAACATTTTACATGCATTTTTGTAAAATGCATAGTCTCGCCAAGCTTAAAGATTTGTGTACAGGCGTATTGCGCTTTCTTAAAAAAAATGCTTACCTGGTCCTTTTGATCCGCCGGAAAGTAGTCGTCCGAGTCGAAAGATAACAGCGCGTTCGTATTCCTGCACCACCTAGTCAGACAAAGCAGAGTTTGATAATAATAATGATAAATCAACATGTCCAGGCCACAAAAATTTAAAACTAACAAAACACACCGACTTTAATTTGAGTATTTTTTTCGTATCTTTATTGTTACACCGAAACCAAAGTTTTTTAGTGCCCATATAATAACTCTATCTTATTTGAGCTCTATCGTTATTTGTTTATTTATACAAGTAGTGTACTACGCGATAAGTGTCTTTAATAAATGATGAAATTACCATTACAACTCCACCTACAAAACGAGTTAAGTAAACTGAAAGCGTCGATGTTAAATATTTATAGAATTTCAGATCAATATTGGTTTTATTAAGAACGCTTATATTTTAATTTGTTTATACTTTTTTCAACGATGAGCTTGTGAGCTAGAGAACTTCTCAATTCACTCACACGTATTCGAAATATTAAAAGTCAATAACATAATGCATTCGTTAACGGACACTAGTTATCATTAAGGGTCGGCTCAATAGTTAGGTTTTAGCTAGTAACTTCAAAAATTGTTTAAGGTGAAATTTACCTTGATGCAGAAAAAGAGAGAAAGAGGGAAGGTCGCTCCGATCAGGAGAAGCGAACCTAGAGTCAGAATCCAACCGCATATGCCAAGACCGTTATCACTGGAGTCCGCTGAAAAACACAAAAGGAGAAAGGAAAAATACGATCCAATACAAACACATTTTTATTGCAGGTCATAAATGACAGACAAAAGATGAACATTGTTATTGTTCTTTGGAGCAATCATATTATAATATATGGAAAACTCCCGACAAAGCTAGTAATTATATGGTTAATACTTTGGCGCACCGTAGCTAAAACAACGTAAAAGACACCCCCAAAAAGGAGAGCTTCTATATAACATAAATTTCCTAAATCCGGCTAAGGTAATCGTGAACCCTTCCAACGATAAGGGGAAAACAACAAGGAGTGAAGAAGGGGCCTTGATTTCATTCACAATCTGTTTAATCGTAAGGAGAATATATCCAATCCGTGAGGCAATAGATCTTCAATCATCGTTAATAAAAATTTTTCGAAGGACAAACACAAACACCTATTCTTATAAAAATAATTTTGTATATAGAAGGTTACATACAAGCTGCTCAGGTGTACAAAGGCGGAGTAAAAATGGCGTGAGTTCGAAAAAGTGTTCAAACGGTCGACTCATCAGATTGGGACCACTTTAAGAAATTTGTGAGAGAGGACAGAGATATTTAACTTGACTCATGGAGGTAAACTTGATCATTGGAAGTCCAAACAATATTATATGCTACATTAGAAATAAATATTCAATATGGAAAGAACGAATTTTACTGATGCTAGATTTTAAAATATATTTAACGTGGCTAAAGTTGATTTTAAAAATTCTAAGTTCATTCAAAAATGCGTGCAGATAAACTGCATTTTAAAGCCAACTTTCAACTATTCAAATTTCAGCCAGTTTTCAATTACTTTTTGTTAGATTACAAAAATATTGGTAGCTCAATGAACGGCCCAATTGCCAAATCAGTTGCTTGATCTTCACTTACTGCATATACGGGTCTTAATAATATTTATGTGATGATAATAATATCGGACATGTAGTTAATTTGTGAAATTTGCAGTTGCAACGAGCTATAATTTCATGATCGTCACGACGCTGCTCGCCATAATAGCAGCTAAAAAGGCAAAAGTGTATGCATGATGATGATTGTTTTATTAGATTTACAATTAATTTTTGTATTATACTTTTGGTCACTCTTACTCGCAAATTCTGTACTTATTAACTTATTCTTATTATTGTGAAAGAAAAAAAACCCGGTACCGCTATCAGCAACATCAAATCCCAACAAATGCCAGAGAATCGTCATTTGAGAGAAACGTTCACACCTTCTGATGCTGCTTGTATCTTACCTAGCGCTATACACGACTTCGAACATGCGAATGTAACGGAAATAAAATGCAATAAGCCGTTTTTATTGCAATATGTATTGACTGAAAGATGAAAGGCTACGTAACAGTAATTACCAAACGGCAAAGCAAGAGATTCGGAAAATTTCCCTCTGTTTGACGAAAATTGGATCATAAGAAGGTTAACAGATATCAAATTGGGAAAAGTCGTTTTAGATTCTGCTTACCCCTATAAATAAGGTAAGTTCTGTAGCCTTGCCTCAGGGAATGCAAGCCGCAAGCTAATTCTATACCTGCGTAGAGAGCTTTCGGAACTTAGCTGACATATAAGCTATGCGTGAAAGGATTAGTAGGATAAAGGTATTCAAGCTTAGGCATTTTTGTAGTGCGGTTTGCAAGTTAAAATGGCAAAGTGAAAAACGCGCGCAGTAGTGTATAGACTGATCAAATGGTTAAATAACCACTAATTGAAATTGGTGTTGGATGCAGTTTAAATCTAAGTGTTTAACGATGAAAATCTAAGATCTTGAGTCTCCGAGGAGCTATAGCTGCTCACTTCTTGAAGATACAAGATTTTAAATACGAGATTTGAATTCACGGTCGAGACGTCACAAACATCCCTCCTTCGAGCGTAAGCATGAGGTGTCTACTTGAGGATGTTTTATACACTTTTTTAACCAATCCAAACCAGCGTTTACAAAGGACTGTTCCTCCCTAATAAACCCATGGATAATTATTATTCGGGCAAAGCGCGTGAGTTAGCTCACGCGATTTATTGATTTTTATAGGCTTTTCCGGATTTTGTAGGTTCGCCAGAAGGGCCTAATGGGCAGCTTAGTTGCCAATAAAGTTAATTGAATCTATTTTCGCCCAAAATTATTATGCCAGCACAAATAAGATAGACGTTTTTAGATAATAACGCACAAAAATACTCCACCGCCAGTGGGAGGGTTTCGTGCAAAGAGGGGGGCTCATATTCGAAATTGCTTTATGGTCATCTGTACTTCGTAGAATTGCTCGATTTTTGAGCAGGCCTTAGATGAAATCTTCTATCATACGGCTAAAAAGTGCAATTGATATATTTCCCAGTAAAATGCTTTTCGTAACCGATGCATTGCCAGCCTGATGTCACTGACGCAACGGATGCATGCGTTCTAATTTTTTAACTACGTTGAATTTTTCTTGTACTAAGGGTTTTCCGTGGCTATGATTAGTTTGCTCACTCATGGTTAAACAGCTACGAGAGTGCGCCATTTGATACATATTACCTCACCCTTGCACTTGCGACAAAAAAGCGAATGTCGCATTCCGATCGTCTTTGTTTGTGAAACTCAAATCATCTCCCGCTAAGACTGTGACGTGCCACCCTTGTTGTATTTACACAACCCTTAGTTCACTGACACGTAGCACCGACTATCCCTTCTGATGCGCGAGGTGGATGCGATTGTGTTGTAAGCTGTTATTGCGAAATACCAATCGACTTAACAGTACAGGACGCTGTGGCCAACTACAGCTAGTTGGTGGTATGGACGAACTGGCAAACGGAGATCATGTGGTATTTTTGAAATGCTGAGCATATTATCTGCCAAATACATAATAATGGAAAGTAACTTCAACGGGGACAGTATTAACTACTTATTATTTACTGCTTAAAGACCTTAAACATAACTTAGTGCTTGAGAGATTAAGCCCGAATTTATGTTAAGAAATAAGAGATATATGCGAAATAAATACATGAGTGCTCTTGTGTTCATTTATTAGCATACACAACAACAAATGCATCGAAACGACAACACGGATCTTTGCAGTACTGTACGATTATCAACTTATTATAATGGACCTGAACTCATTAACTATATATTATACTTTCATCACGTGCAGATGACCATTAACGTTCTGCGTTTGTTCAAAATGCTCCCGAAAGTTATCCCGAAAGTTAGTATTAGCGCCATCCATGCAGATTTGGCCGAAATTGCGAACTAGCTACATCTCTTGTTTGGTTTCCTACAAGTTTACGGTGATGTCTAGTCATACCTGACGTGGCGATTCCAGCTGTGCCTTGGCCATTTGTTGTGTGATGTGCTCAAGTTTACATACCCTTCCTACTTATACTAGCAGCAGCCTTTGCAGTACACTTCAAGATCCCACAGATAAATAGTTAGGACTACAATATTTAGCCACTGATAGTATGCGACAACCCTCAATGACATCAGACACCTAGCCTGAACGTCTTACCACTGTTTGACTCCCTATCTTCATTCTATTGTTCAATCTCTCTCTAGTATTCCCATCTCTTTCAGTATTCTTAAATATTGTTTCGATTCGCTAGAAGGGGTAAAAACTCTTCGCTTTCAACTCTTTCTTTTTCTCTCCTTTGTTCGAAGATCAGGTAATCAGACATGGACAGTGACTTACAGTGCTCAACGAGATATGTACTTACATTTACATACTAAGTAAAGAATAAAATTAATATAAAGCTGAAAAACTAAAAATGACTAAACGAAGACCCAACCTTGCAATTTATTTTGTCATACGGCGGGCCTCGTATAAGCATGGTTTGCGATGAGCAGTCAAATGCTATGAAAAAGCTTCTCAGTTCTAACAATCTTCATAGATTTTATCGAATTACGAAAACATAATATAGCACACGTTCGCTATATGTTGTATGCTACAAGTTTTTTCATGAAGTCGGAAAGCTTTATGCCAGGTTTCTTAATTTTCACGACGCACCCCATCTAAAACGAGGGCTCCCATTAGGTAAAGGTCATTTTAAAATACATGTTAACGATAACTATGACCTTTAACTTTTGAGTTTGTGTATTTGGGTCAAATAGGGACCAAGGTCGGCCATCTGTAGTTTCAGCACTACGGAGAATCTGTTAGACATGTAATAACTGTCCAGCAAATTAGTGCAAATATTAGAGGCCCACCCCATTGCAGTAAGAGGGTGAAGAAACATTATGTCAAGCCAAAAGTCAAATCCTGTAATAAGGAATAAATTTATATGTATTCATCCGTTATTATAAATGGTATCGTGCTAGGTGCAGGAATCCGCAATAAAGTAGAACCAGTCAGTTACAGCAAATAGAGCCGAGAAAATTTCACCCAACAAGCAGATAATAGATTCTCACGGCGTACTGGCCATTCAGTTTCTCGCTGCCTACACGCTTATTTTAGCAGTGATAATGCATTTATGCTTGTGCAGCTGGTTCACAATATTATAAGTTTGCATAATTACAATATTATTATTATTAGTAGTAGTAGTAGTATTGTTTGTAGTAGTAGTATGGTAGTAGTAGTACCATTATTAGCCGCCAACGATCGGCGCGTACGCGAGCAAAGAATTTTTGAAGGAGTCGCATTTTACTTGAGTATTTCCTACTGTTAGACATCTATCACATATACGACCCTCAGCAAAAAACTGAGGAGAAAACGTATTGCTGATTTTTGGCTGGGCACCCATACTACAGGCGAAATATATGAAAATAAGCTGAAAGTGAGAGAAAATCGCAGCTTTAATAAAAAAAATAAGGGATCATGCATATATGTTCGCCCCTCATAATAACCGCTTTTGCAACATTTTAGAAGAATCGCAACGCGGTTAGTTAATCAGAAAATAGTTAATTTATCATATCTTAAGCCTACCGATGTTTTTTATAGCTTTTAAATTCATCAGTTATCGGGCAGTCTTTTAAATATAAGCACATCAATTCATCTCGGTAAAAAAAGAGAGGGCGTCGGTGTTTCGCGAAAACATCCCTCCCCAAATGCGTAGATTTAGATTTTGCACCATACAGATGATACTTTAAATCTCTATACGAAATTGGATAAATATACCATGATTGCATACCGCGTTTATTATCGACGAAAGCCAGTATACCTTCCTCAATTTCAAAGTAAATATTTGACACATTTTTGTGTATTGAACAGGGAACATTATAAAATTCTTCAAACGCACAAGAATTGCCTAAGAGATTACGATGCATGAAACTCCAAACGAATTTAGGTGTTAGCAATTCATATAGAGATATTCAATCAATCGAATCGAGCCTTAGTTTGTATCTCTTCACCTATGTTTAAAACTAAAGGGTAAAATCTCGGTCAGCATAAAAAGTGGCTGCTCTCTGAATACACTCGCATCAGTTGTAAGTGAAATTATATTAAACAGTTGTTTTCACTGCAACACTATATTTACATAATTATGATTTATGGAAAGAGGAAAGTTTTTTATCTACGTTGATATGAGACATCATTCAAACACTAGCTTGGTCGTAGAAACCGCTATTTTGATACCACTCGATGTCTTAAGTCGTTTTCTTGTCGACATGTGTGCGTGTGGTGTATCGTATGCGCTTGTGATCGCAAGCTAGGGAGATAGTGACAGGCAAACTTCCTTAGTCTACCGCTTGAGGAAATAACGCCCAGCGAAAGGTGTGCCGGATGGTACATTTTTTGCCAAGGCCAGGGTCTCCATAATAAAAACTTGCTCCACCGTTACCGTCAGAAGTGCGTGTATGATGCGCCAAACGGTTAAACTTGCAAATCAAATTGCACTTGGTAACAAGAGCACATTTTTCAAACAAGGCTACATTTTGATAAATCACAAACTCGATCTAATAAATATAGAATTTACGTTTTTAACACAGAGTGGCGGACCAAGCACAATCAGCTTTGCAGGGCATTTAGCAGAAAATGTAGCATACGAAAACAACTTTAAGTTAACATTTTCTTCCGATGTCGTTTCAGCAAGGGAGCTTCTTATCGATTCTCGGAACACTATAGTTACCATGCAATGCATCATGATCTGACGTTCCAAAACTCGAAATTTTTCATTTAAAAATATTGGTGGCTACACAGTGTAGAGACTGTATGGGGGTCAATGCTCATTAGCAAATTTATGATTTACGATAGAATACTTTAAATAGCGTTGCTTCGAAGAATCAATTATCAATTATTCACGTTATTTTAGTTGCCACTAAGTATCGTGAAAACTACTGATCTATGAAGTTTTCATGGGATATTTCATTGAAAATTCTTGCATATCAACCCTTGCTCAACCACCATCGACAACAGAGCGCTTTCCAATATATGTTCAGAAATGAACTTTTATTACTCTTTCAAATTAGCCTCTGATAGACGCATTAAATTACACATCACACGATCATTTCATTATTGGTATTTGATCAACTCTATGTTGGTCATTCCAAACTAAATGAATCGTGGCGTGATTGCTTTGAGCTATTTCTAATAAGTTTATTAAAAAAACGAACCGAATTGAAATTATAAATAAATGTATTTCAATAGTGGTCTGGATTTTTATAATCGTCATTGTGTATATTAGGTTAACGTTTCCTCACGAACGAATCGTTGTCGAAGTATCGTACTCTAGCCAACCATGAAAAAGCACATCAGTAAGCTCACACTGGGACGAAAGGTTGTTACATTGCCGTTGAAACTCTGTCGTATATAATGTAAATTCGGACTGCAATAGATTATGGTTTGTTATTACAAGAAACAAATTAATTTATCTCAACTTACACGCGCTCGAGGTTAAGATGGGCAGTGTACTTAATTTAGCGCTCTTTGCAACTATACTCAGGTTTAAAATTAAAATGAGATTCATTTATAGAGGCGTAATTTTGGACTGTTTAAGTTACTATAAAAAAATGGACAACAAACAGCTACATTACACCTCGCGTGATAGAAATACAACAGTCATTTGACAAATAATATCAGCTATAGAAGCAAATCAGACACACAATACCGTATGTTTAATAGAACATTAACAGCTGATTTTGCGCAAATAATATTAATATTAGTGCAATCGACGTGTTAGTTATCAAAAATTTCAAATATCAAAAAAAAAAACAATTTGTCGAGCTCGGTGGCTTGGTGCATTCGTATGCAGCTCGCGACCGGAGGAGACACGTAGGTGCACGGGTTCGATCCCCGCCGGTGCACATTTACATTTATACGGGGTCTGTCTTACGAAGTAACGCAAAAACTGCTACCGTGGACGTTAAATGTTGGCTGACGGTCAGCCCTAAAAAATATAAAATATAATAGGTTATCAAAATTTGAACAAGATAAACGCGACCCATACTAACTGTTTGGCAAAGAACCCTTTAATCTCGCATTCAATTGTTTTGGCTGTGAGAATCGGGCGAATTTCATAGGGAAGCGAACCCTAATGACATAAGGTTGACATAAGATTTACAAAAGATGACGGCTATTTTAAATTGTTTACACATGAATAACAGCTGAATGCATATACCAGCTAGAGCTCTAGATAGAAAAACTAAAATACCGAGCTGTCTGTTTCAATTAGGATTAACGAGAACTACAGACACGTATTCTCACCTTACGCCCACTATTTCCACTGTTAGCTGCTGTGTGCTGCTGTTCCTTAATGCGCCTAGAAAACGCAAGTAGAAAACGTAATACTGAAATGCAGTGCCCAAAATTGCAATAAATAGCAACTTTTTTCGACTTACCAAAGTTACGAACTTCGCGACTATTGTTTCGTTCCTTAGCTGAGTCGAACGTCATTTTTTCCACAAAGTTATTGTTGATGCCGTTACCAATTACGAGAGATCCCGATAACTTGCGAGATGCCTGGCCGTACTTGTCGCTTTTTATAAGATTTAAAGGACTTAAACGTGGTTTGTTGCCTTCGTTTACTAGTACAGAGGGCGAAACCTGCACAGGCCTCATCTATCTGGGCTGTGGCCTACATACAACACCTGTGCTGCTGATTCACAATTGTTCAAAAGCTTTGGTTAGTCTTTTGCTCCTTAAAGTCAGGGTCTCAGTCAGATACAGTCTTCTAACCAATAACGTCAGAGGATGCAGTTAGATCGTCCTTTCTGTCGTTTTGTTTAAGATAGTCTCTACGGCACAAAAGCAGGAATCAGTTCGATATCGAGTGAGCTTTCTACACAATGCCTCGCGAACGACAAAAAGGTGGTAGACCAACAAGAATTTAACACAAAAATCAAACAAATTGGTCATTTAATCAAATCTCTATGAACGCTCAATCTGTTTGGAGATGACGTTTTACAGAGACTCCAATCTACAGTTTTACAGAATCTGCCAGCACGGATTTGCACGAGACGTGCTGTCGGACGTCGTGTGGAACAGCCGCTACAGCAAGCAGGAAATTTATGAATGTTTGATTGATGTTCGTGGTGGAAATACGCCTAGGTCTACAGGCCTTGCGTACATTTGTTTTGTCGGGCTCGCCAGCATCGATCCAACCGAACCCCTTGCCGTGAACCGAATGTGAGACAGGATAAGCGCCAAATAACCCCTCTCTCCAATATTAGGTATCCCTAGAGACCCCCGTAGAGTTTATGACGACCTACTAATGTCCCTGCCGTATGCCCTCACGCTCACGACGAGATCGATAACAAAATGGATAAATCAAAATACCCACCAGACGGCGTTGCAATCTGTTGCGGCGTTTTGAGGGAGAGTCGATGCTCGTGTTTCAAAACGCAAGTCTCGAGCTTGATGCGATACCACTTGCGACATATCGATATATCCAGTAAACTCTGGCGAATGCTGATTGGGCCTTCCGAAAAGTTCAAATAGGTGGAGCAAAACGCAGCACAAGTGACCAAAAGCTCTTGTCTGCGGTATACTAAAATAGTCATATTTATGTAAAAAAAGAGCATAATAATGATCAAACTGCGCACTTTATTAACACTGTATTTGTTTTTTTTTTGTCAATTCTTTTCATTACTTTCACATGTTCATGTAATCGTTAATGCTATTCTCTATGTATTGTTTTAAAAATGGTCGATAGGCCTTCTATTATCATTATCAGCCGTTAGCATACGTACATTCAGCGTGAAGCCTGCTGGCCAAACATAGATTACGTGTAGACGGCAATAACTTTTCTGGCAACATTTTCCAGCAATTGCATCAAGATGTGTTGAATATAGAACAATTGATTGGAACTCCGCGGCTGATGTAGACCGGGTATGTATTCTGCAGGATACTGTCATTAATGGACAGGAACATCTGTATTGAAAAACCTGTAGGGTGGACACACGATCAACGCTTCTAAACGGTCTAGCAATATAAACTTCCTGCACAAAATATTGGATGACGTTAATCATTCTTTATGGAAGTGTTGAG
>MNPL01001278.1:0-66673 GCA_002081605.1 Tropilaelaps mercedesae | reverse complement strand
TATATATATATATATATATATATATATATGCACAGCAGAAAGCCATATTAATTCTGTTGAGCATCTGCTAAGTGCCGCTTGCTACCACCTAGTGTGACGGTTACCATAAAGTCATCTTTCGTTGGGACTACTAACCCACTGGATTTAATTCACTAAGGTTGCATACAAACAAGCTGACTTTGGTGGCTGAGATATTGAAAATTTTGCCACTGTCGCCGATAACCTACAGCGTTTTTCTGAACTAAAGAACTATCAAAATTCACAGTTCATATTTGCCGCATATTTAACATGTGTATTCCCTATGAATATTTTTATACAAAAGGAGGGACAGACATTTTCAGACTTTCATAATAACAATATTCACTTCTTCATTCGTCACACATTTACTCTCTTCTGTCTAATTCGTTTTGTCTCTTTTCTTGAACTGGCGTTGACACATTCCTATTTGTCACGAGAGCAGATAAATAATGGTTATTATTGTTATTAAACACCCTATATTGTGTATCAATTTGTCTTTGCTACTAGTAGTACACACACTTTTTTCCAATTGAATCCCAACAATGCTCCTTGTATTTCCTTTACTTTTTGTGCTTCCACTATTTGACTGTAACTACTCATATTAATTGAGGTCTATGACTACTAAAAATATCCTTCATATTATTGCCTAGAAAGCGAATTTATCGGCACATCGATTCGTCATCTAAATGTTTGGACAATGGGTATTTGTTATTATCTGAAAGCATATTTACCAGTCCGGGTAGTGCTTAATCTGGCTACATGCTTTGTCTACCTGACTCATGTGACTTGAATAGTGCTCCCCTCTTTCATAACTCTCTTTCCCATATCTGCCAAGTTTCAGGATTTTTCTCAGCATGAAAGGACTTTGCTGGAAATATGTCGATTATATACTGCCTTGGTATACACTATGTGCAATACAAACCCTCACAGTTTGTTATCGCCGCTCTGCTCTCTAGACGCACTATGTGAATTTACTGCTACGCGTAAGACACTCCTTATGTTAAAATATTTGTATATGACTGACTTTCGTTGTCACCTCAGCTATCAAGGAAAGCTACGTTTCACCTATAATATATAAATGTCTATAGGACATGTGCACGTACCGAACGGACGTCGCAACGATTGACCACGAAAACCAAAGAAACACTACAACAAATAATCGTGTGCTACACGTCGTCTTGTTGTACACGTCGTATGGGTCTGGAGAAGGCATGTGTGCTCTTTTTGATGTACTTTTTAACATCTAAGGAACAAACTCCGTTGCGAAAGACAGGAAAGGAAAAAGGCCACTGTTCACCATTTGGCTCTACAGGGTGAGCTACAGTGTAGAATGAAAAAGCTTAAATATCGACACAACGAAGCCTTCTCGCTACGACGCTTGAGGCAAACTGTTTCGCGGAGCTTGCGCCTGATAAAGAATTTTTTGCCGAAGCACGTTTGCTAGAGGACGCCCCGGAAGCTTCCGCTTCAGAAAGGTTTTTCTTAGATTCTTTGGGTAAGTCGTACGACATTTTAAAGCACCCGAAGTGTTTCTTTCCCTGTAATAGAAATAGATTTTTGGATTAGTTGACACAAATCGGGAAATTAATAGCTGTTTCGGCAAGTAGATGACTGCAAAGATGGCGATTGTCAGAGTGCACGTGCTATGATGTTCAAATAATCGCATGTTCAAATCCTGCAGGTGGCACATACTTTTTGTACGCGCAATTCTGGATACGTAGGGCTGTCCAGGGCCTAAAAACTGGTAAAATCCCCATTAATTAATTTTGGCAATTGTTCACAGCAGGATAACAATCTGGAGAGTCTTAATTTGGCGGCTGTTTCAGAGCAAATTTTGAATAAACTCACTAAAACTTAACTGAAGACAAGTTAAGAATAATTGTTTCTACGATTACTCTTTGGGGTTTGATTATGTTTGAGTCAAATTATTCTTTTCTTTATCATTTTAATTTGTAATGGAGAAATAGGGCAAACATATAGAGGCGTCATTTACAAATTAGCTGATCGATCGAAAGTTTAAGTTAATTAATAACGTTTCATTATATGTTTGAAAACTTCGTCTTATTCGGGTTAACGTAATACGGTGTAATTTTGATAAAATTATTCATTCCGCTACAAAGGCTGCTGAATTAATCCTCAGTTTAAAATCCTCAAAGCCTCACGCCTCCTTAAAGCTATAGCGAAATAGCTTAAAAGTGTTTAATACCAGAAAATTTGGTAAGTTCTGAAAAACACCCAAACTATAATTCTTAGCTGCAATCCATTTCAAACTCCACTTTCGAATTCTGTTATCCTATAGCGACAAAAGGACATGTCAAAAGTGACCTCGAACAATCTGCCATGCTTTCTTGGGAAATTAGAGTTCCAGGATTTCATCGAGTTTAACTCTTAAAGTACCTATGATAAAATGCATTCCTAGTTTATGGTTAACACTGTATGGTTGGCAAACCATCCTTCTCCGCAAGTAAGAGGTCGCAAAAGCAAATCTGTATTTGAAGCAAAGGCTTGAGTTTTACGGGTGAGATGCTAATGTCAGATCTAATATCCTATGTATCAGCTTTCGATAAATGGAAACGAAGCAATCATAACATTTCGAAGAAACTCACCACTTGTGCCTGGAAGCTTTGCTCCTCTTTTGCCTGATTGGCTAGCTCCGTGACAATGTGCATTTCCAACATAAAGAGATGTTCGTCGTCTACATCCCACACCTCTTCTCGCATAAATTCGGCGATATTTAAAACATATTCAACATTCGGACCGCACTCGCCCTGGCGACACGCGAAAGGAGTAACAGATCTTGAACAAACCATTAGTTACTAAAATCTATTCTACATAATTATTAATTGACGATGGCATAAATGCGAATCATATAATGATTCTAAATAATTCTGTCAGGCGGAGTTGAGTTGTACGCCTCCTCGTGGCGATCGGCAGGCAATGGACAGGGGTGTCAGTCAGGTCCTTCAGGGACTATACGGGGCCACGTCCCCCAGTGAGCTACTCACCGCTTTGTGTCTTGGCAAGGAGCCAACAGATGAGGTCGTCGGTGCGGTGCAAACACTCGGATTGCAGTTACGGGGGGCTGCCACGCCGGTGGATAGTACAGGGGATCGAAGCCGCCCCGTCAGCCGGCTTTGGCTGCCCCGTCATCCACTGTAGAGAAGGCTGGCCGGCCTACCGGTAAGGTCCGGTAAGGCTTCTGCGTTAATGGCACGAAGTTTATAGGTACCGCAGAGTGCCCCCGAAAAGTGGTTGGTCGGGTGACTCGTGATCCCGAGGATGCTATGGTGTCCGGATGGGAGCCCACTGTATCCGGAGTGCACTACTAAAGGCCGCACCAGAATTTCTGGCTGAAGGCGGCCGTCACCTTGTTGCTGCAGAACGATATGAAGCGATGAAATTGGATGTCGCAAAAAGCAGATGGAGAAGAAATAATGAAGAAAAGAGGCAAAGAACGCTGCTAACGTACTACCGGTGGTAGGGTTTCTCACCCCACACATTACACTCGAAGCAGGCGATCAGGCCTCTTCAATACAGAAACCGACTGGAAGAATGGAGGAGAATTGGTTTGATTCGTTCAGCCAACGATCACAAGCCTGCAAACGCCACCAGAGCAGCAAAAAGAGGGATGGTCGACCTGCCGGAGACCGTAATCTTCCTGAGACCGTAGCGGCGTCCGTAGACAAAGCAAGAGAGGGGGGGGACAGCAAGGTTGAGAAGCGGAAGGCTAACAGCCGAGCTGACCAGGAGGAGCGAAGAAAAAAGGCAGAGCAAGCAGCACCGGACACTAAGCGAAAGCTCCAGGAGCTGGTGGGCAAACAAGAAAAGGTCAACGTGGACCTGGCCGATATGTTCCGAAAAAAATTGGGGACCTAACCGAAAATATGACCGACAACTAGAATACTCTGGTGTCACTTAAAGTCGCTAAAAAAGTATACAGTCGAGCTTATCGGGACGACGGCCTTGAGAAGGCGTATCAAGCCGATGTGTGCGAAAAGGAAGAAACGGAGGAGTTCATGCAAATACAGGAAGAATTCCTGGAGGAGCAGGTGAGCCTCCTAAAAAAATAAGCCAATATATAGCAAGTTCGTGTAGATCCGATTGAGTGCGACCACATGTCCGAGATTTTTGCTTGAAATTTTAGCCTTCCTATAAATTACAGTGTTAAGTTATGAGGGTTGGTGACTTCTCTGGCATCTGGACAGGGCGATTTAGTCCTACGAAGTGTAGAATTGGACCAACCAGTCTCGGAGACGGCTCGGAACGAAGTGGGTATTGGTAACTCTCTTTTCTACTGCCAAAGCGGTCCTATTTGATGAATGGACAGCAGAGCTGATTGCTGGTCGGCCATAACGCACTCTCCCCTTTGCGCTGTGTCATTTGGGAGCGCACTTCTGAGGCTTTTTGTGGCTGGCGGATAGAGAGAAGGGAAGAGCGGCCACGAAGTTACGTGGATGACTAACTTTATATACCTCATATAGGAGCAATCCCACCGAAGCGAGGAGGTAGGTCACTTTAGGGCTAATTTTAGCATACAACGGGTTGGGGAAAAACACTGAATTTCGGTCTGGAGATACGACAGGCCTAGTCCTACGGGGATATAATTCAGAACCCAGACTGGGCTATAACTCCTGCGGAAAAAACTATACAAGACACATGTACTTGTGTCTCTTATACAGTAGGGTATATCGGAGAGTAGCTATGTATTAGGAGCGCAAATAGCACTTTATCTTCATATAGAAAAATCCATAGACACGTTAATAAAAGTTTCATTTAAAAAAATTGACCTTCCAAAAGAAGGTGCAGGAAGAAAAAGAGTTCTGCCAGGAGGGTCAGGGGACGCTAGGTAAGGATAATGACGATGGGGAAATTACACACATTGATGACAAAGAGGATCATAGTTACATGAGTGACTTGGAACTGTGCTGGACATCAAACAACGTGTCTGGATATCTCGATGATATAACTAAGCGGTATGTGACTTGATAAAATTTTGAAGGGATAAAACCGTAAATCGCCACGTTAAGTCAGGGTTGGATAGGATTAAAAATAAATTAGGAAAAGAAAAACAAATGGCGGATAAGGAAATATGTGAAATGGGATTTTTTTCTCGTTTCTCGTTTTCTTTCTCGTTTGGGAAAAATGCTGGCGCAACCATTAGGGCACCGCGAGCTAGACTTGAAGACATAGATGGAGAGTTACCTAGCACAATACGAAAAAATAAAGCTAGTAAGTTGGAACTCCAACAACTAAAAGTGGCTAAAGAAGAATTAGCTCAGCTAAGGGCTGAATAGGCTGAAATGAACGAAAGGGAACAATCTTTGATTTCGAGAATCAAAGAAGGTAAATTGTAGGCTCCACCACCAGAACAGTATAAAAATGAAACAAACCGACGCAGCAAAATTCTGTACTAGAAAAGACGTGGTCCTCCGAGAACTAGGTAATGACAAAGTGGGTAAAATCCGACATTATCAATGGGGAACAACCTAAGCTTTTCATACTAGAGGAGGGATCAAAAGAGGACGAAGTCTGCAGGGCTAACGTCAGTAAGTTGTCTACAGGGCTCCCGGGGTTGAAAAGAGCATTGGCAAAATTGATGTGTGTAAATAAACGAAGGTAGGCGAAGACGAGTAGAGCAAAAAAGGGTAGTAGTGTCCATTATTATTTGGAAAGGCGCAGACTTGAGGGAAAGACACAGGCCTATTGACGGAGTAGCTGAGACCATGATTACGGTAACGAAAGATGAAGAATATTTCCTGGCCAAAACTTACGTTTAAACAACGTCAGGAGATAAATGCAGAAAGCTGTAGAGTGCCTAAGCAGACAGCACGAAGCTAAACTCCTTGTTATTATTAGTAGGAAAGCGTCACGGGAAATCTAGAAGCGGCGAAGCAAAGTTATGGAGGGTCATAAAATTTTCAAGAACACGGGGAGAAAACATATGCCGATAAGCTTAGGAATGCTCAGAAATCAATGTCGGAATCGGTGATCGAAGACACATTCAAGGCTAGAGTCGTATCATATGACAGCCTGTGTGACGCACGATTAGGATGAGAATAAAAAACACCAGTCAGGAGGCATAAAAGATCTGGTTACCGCATTAAGAGATAAAGGACTAAAGGATAAGAGATAGGACAAGGGGTTAAAAGGGTAGAGGTAGTTCAACAATAGATTATTAAGAATCCGCCCGGCAAGATCAACGTGTCGGAGCTTGGCTCCTCCCTGGAGAGGAATCTCGGGCAAAGGCTGAGAAGGACATAGACATCCCTAAAAGGGCATACAATGGGACATGACTTGCCACGATCCGGGAAACCCTTCCGGAAAAGATAACGAAGGGAAGCCTCACCATCTTGCCGGGATGGAACAGGTGCCGTATAAACATCTGGGTGAACGTGCCCTGTTACCTAAACTTTCAAAAGTGCGGCCACCTCACTAGGGAATGCAAAGAGGCTAGGGTCTCGTTGCCACCAATGTGGTGAACTAGGTTATTAGACCAAGAGTTGCAATAAGCCTGTTTCGTGCTAAAACTATAGAACGGATAACAAACATGTGGCCACCTCCTTTGACTCTCCAGTGTACAGGACAGCGTTGAGGACAATGAAGGAAACAGAAAAAGTTAAAAAGCACAGACACTCACACTCAAGGCTAGAGGCAGACCGCCAGGGGTCAATTCAATCCCACAGGCGTCTTCGGCTGGCTCGGCGATTTCTTCAAGTCAGGAGAGCGCGGAGGCTGACGAGGATGGCTTCGTACCCCTTATAAAAAAACTCCCGAAAAGAGGCTACTTTCACCGGAAGTAGAAAGTAGGGCAAAACAAGGGCGTACTACGGCGCGATTAATATCAACGATATAGAAATGAGAAGACCGGGTAACTACAGGGGGACCAAGGTCACAAAGGTAAATTTAAATAAGTGTATAGATGAGCATGATCTATTAGAGGTTATAGCGAACAGGAAATCGATTGAACTAGCGCTTCTCACAGAGCCCAATAAGTTTACAACCAGGAATAAACAAATGGGTTGGGTATCAGATGGGGTAACAGACATAGCGATTTCGTGGACTGGAGTCGAGCGGGATATGCCGGTAAGGGAATTCAGGTCAGGGTTGGGATTTTCTTAGGTGGCCATTTATGGGGCGGCAGTCTTCTATAGCTGTTATTTATTAACAAACAAGGAACTAATAGAATTTGAGGATTTTCTTGAAGGATTGAGAGATAGCATAGGTAAACACGTTGAAAAGCGTATTGTAATATTCTTCATGCCCAGAGAGCAGGAGTCGTACCTCGACCTTACCATTGTCGGGGACGCTGCGGTCAGTAAAGATACCGCTAAGAGGTGCCCAATCTGAAACCGTTAAGCGACTACAAGCACAACGTTCGAGGTCGGGGTGTCTTCCTCAACATCAATTAGCTTGAGCATGCGGATAGACCCGTCGGGGTCTATCCGCCGAGGAAATCATGGTAGTCAAAATCTCCCAGATTCCGACGCCCGCTTGCGCGGAGACAGACTCTCGGATAGGTATACATCCGAGGTATACCATCCGAGGGTCTGCGATTTTTATTGCGGAGAAGATACGGTACGGAGCGTTTCAACGAGAATTCACGGCACTTGGAGGTCCCGCTAGCTCGGTACAAGAGCGCAACGAAGAAACTCCGTCACCTTATCCTGTAAAGTAAGTACTAGAGCTGGAAGGAGCTGCTCGATGCCGTCAACGCATATGTGTGAGGGCTGCCGTACCGGATCGTCTGAAAGAAGTTACACTCGTCTGCCCTTCGCCTACCACCACAGGTCCTTTCGCCGAGTATTTCCGACACACGCGTGGCAGGGCGACAAAGTGATCGAAGCGGACGGGGATATTCTAGAGGTGATGGTGGACGAGTTGACGAAAGCGGCTGTATACGTGATGCCCGGAGGGCCGGTACCCGGCAATATCGTAATGCTGGTTTTACCGTCTTATATGTCTGTTTGACAAAGTGAGCAAGGTCTTGGAAACGTCCAGGCTACAACACCACAAGAGCGATACGAATGACGTTCTATTAGAGTTGCAACACAGCTTTTGTAGTGCAGCTTCACTCTCAGGGCACTCAAAAGTGTTGGAACGGGCGTTTGAGAAAATATCAACGACCTTGAAAACGCAGTCCTTTATTCTACTCATTCTACTGGGTGTCAAAAACGCGTTTAATTCCATGAACTGGAAGGTTCTAATGGAGGCATCACGCAGGTGGGGGACATCGCCGTTCCTGCGGAAGACATACAGTTTATCTCAAAGAACGCTCGCTGTTCACGACTAAACAGACGTACGGGGTAAAGGCACGACTTTTGCAGGGTTCGATCCTTGGACCGGTCTTGTAAAACCTGGCTCACGACGGTGTTTGAACCAGAGGGGTTACCAAAAAGGGTCAAAGCCATCGCCTCTGCGGATGATCTCGCTGTCCCGGAGCGGCCGACAACAGAGCACGCTACCGGGTCAATGAAGCTTTATTGATGGTTAACGAGTGGGTGGCCCAAAACCATCTTTAACATTCTTCGCAAAAGACCGAGGCCCTGTTCCTAACAGGCCATAAGAAGACGAGGGAGCTTCGATTGGAATTAGCTGGGCACACCATCGCGCTGAAAAAACGGGTACTGGCAGCGCTTACGTGAAATATGCGAGAATCAAGATACAGGGGGTCGTCCCAAACCTGGCACAACTGATGCCCAGGATCGGTAAATCAGCCGACGGAAACAGAAGGCTGTTGGCGTCCGTCAGGGAGTCCATCGCCGTATACGGAGCGTCCGTATGGGGCGACACGGTAAGCCAGCCGTACAGGACAGAGGCCGTGCCATGACAGAGGACAGTGCCAACAGAGGCCGTACCCGTTGTGGCCAGGAGAATGCTATGGGACCTGCTAATCATAGAGCGGAACCCATGCTTTTTCCGGATCCAGGTGAGATTGAAATAAACGCTCGTCGAGGCAACACTCAACATTAAATGCTTCTCGTACATAGCTTCTGTTGTATCAATCACACTTATGCAACCCTCAGATGTAAGCATTATTTTTCTTATAATTCGTTCGCAGGCGTGAAGGACAAAAAAAGTTGCTGCGGACCGATAGCTAGCTCAGTCTACACAAGAAGCCAACATTTGTCATTCCCTATATGTAACAATTACTTACTTGACTTCTAATTATTTCTCGCGCCATTTCTGGATATGGTTTTGGCCCTAGATATAGAGAGTTAGAAGGTAGCGCCACGTATACGAGGGCTGTTAATGGTGCTTTATGAGACGCTCTGTGAAACAAGTTCAAACAATAGAAGAGAGGTGATGTTACACTTTTTGCTGATTTTGAAAAACGTTAAGTGGCATTGGTGCATTCATTTTAACTGGATGGTCTTTTATGTTGCTGTATAGGTAACAAGTAGCCAATATATGTTCAATCAACAATCTTATGTTACCTGTCCCATGGATCATTATCATGCATTTATTAGTTCAGCAATCTATCAATTTATAAAAAGAAGAACAGAAATTAAAACTCCAACTATGTCGCTATACTACTTGACAATCCAACTGGGAATGTATGCACTCTATACGAGTGAAGCTATCTCAAACGGTTTAAGAAGGGCAAGGCCGCCAAAGTAGAGCAGACTTAGTTCTTGGGGTGAATGAGCGCTAATCCTATCGAAACATTAATTATAGTTACCTGGGGTAAAATGTCGTCGTTAGAGTGGAATATCCGCCTTCTTTTGATTCCCGGGTGTCGAGATATGCTAGCGGATGGTTTCCTGAGCGTGACTCGTCATTATTCAACCGCACAAAGAATGCCCGACCCCACACCACCGACTGGAAACAATTATTGCATTGAGAATCAGTTTAACGCTTCACACAAACAATTTAAAATAAGTTTTAATAGCAGGACTGTTAAGTATTGCAACAGCATTTCCTTAAAGTCAAGTAATTCGAACACCTTTTCAGTCTACGACCGTCAAAAATCAGTAGTTCCACTATGATACAAGCCATGATATCTAAGAAATATGGCAGGGTTCTAAGCAGGACGAGAGCATATTAATTTTTATGCTGTGTGTGTCATCGTGTGGTGAATATATATATATATATATATATATACTTACCGATTCTTTTTCAATTATTGTAGCGACACGACCAAGCTGTAAGGAGAACATAGAAGACTGTAGGTTCCACGTATACCACTGCATATGGCCATTAGTAATAAATCACGAAAATGGTTTACAGAATATAGGGGTATTACAGAATATAGGAACACTATTTAGATTATACGAAACACGTGTATCTAGTAATAATCAGTCAGGGTGGATACCTAGAAGTACACACATACACAAACTTGCGTATTAATTTTGCGTCTCCAATTTCTAAATCAGGATATCTTTGGAGCAGAGTTGACTATAGTTAATGCCGTACAAAATATCGTCTTAAAATCAAAATTATTTCTGGAATTCCTTTTCACCGAAGTTATATTTTCTTATATATTTGTAAGGAGATGGCCATAAAGCTGATTTACTTTCGGCTTACATTTTATATTCGATTATTGACCAAGTATTTGATGTTTTCAACATTTCTTTATTCTGGAGAACCGTCTGTGACTTTAAACTACAAATTTGTGGCATTTACATTCAGCATAAACGTTCGCGGGACAATATCAAGAACTTTTAAATGCTACAATCAATTCTAAAGGCTCTTTACGAAAATTATTACAAATACAATTTTACGAGCGCGCATTTTACTCAATTTTTACTCAATTTACTGAAGTTACTCGAGCGCATCATGTAAAAATAGCTAGTTGAAATCAACTCATCAGTTGCCAACTCACCCTTTGGGGTGTTCCTCTGTGCTTATTGTTTCCTTGATAAAAGACCCGTTCAAACCCTTTGACGTGTCCTACCATTGAAGATTCGTATTCGAAACCTGGACGCCAAATCAAACTTCCGTAACCAAAAATACAAACGCTCTTTATCATTGTTTGATAACTGATTCACCTGCTGTTACGCGCCACACAATGTAAGCGTAAGACTAGTACAGACGATGATGTTACAGGATCAAGCTGTAAAACTAAAAGTACACAGAAATTAACTTAGATACACACCAACAAGCAGAAAAAAATCCAGAGAGTCTTTGAGCTTCTTAATAGACATTAAAAAAATGTAATGACCCATATATAGAAAAGCACGAACGTCAAATGATCTGTAGTTCCTACAAGTGGGTCGATGCATACAAAGCAGAGGAGTCTGCTTCGGGATGCGATTTTTTGGCGCGTTCCGTGAGTAAATTCACAAGTGACCACTAACGAAAATAAGGACAGAGGGGCGGGTAGCAGAAGTAATAACTCACAATATTTGAAACAAAATAGTTGTTAAACAGTACGCAGTCGAGATGTGTAGGTTGTCGTCATAGTATTTCGCTAGTGCCTGAAGGTGACTCGCATCGCAAAACACGAACAGTGGATTAAAAGCACTGGATACTAGGATAACGGCACTAGCAAAAGAATTAAAAAAATAAAAGCAATGTCAAAATGGAAGTATGATTTATTAACATCACTATCTTAGTGTCCATATGGGTAGATGCAAAAGCAAACATTTGATTAGTACTGCGTCGAATGCGCATAGAGCGATCGTGTAGAACAGCAACAGATGATTGACTACGATTTAACAATCGTCGTCAGCTCGGAGGCTTGATGCATTCACATGCGCCTTGCGGCCGGACGAGACACGTAGGTAGACGAGTTCGATCTCCGTTGTTGAACATTTACATGTATGGGGTCTGTCGTATGAAGTAGTGTACCGTGCATATTAATCGATGTTTGTTGACGGTCGGCCCTAAAAATATTTAGATAATCACGAGGCCACCGCTAGCGAATTGAATAAAATAACACCGATAATGGCGTATCGTACGCCTGTACCCAAATACAAATACAACGATTAACAGGAACAGATGTCGAGATAGTACCATTTTGGCTTTAGGATTTACGAATTCGACCAGAATATGAGGCTCTATCGAATTATCGCCTTTTGTTAAGGTCTAACAAGTTGCAACCTTACTTCATGCGCTTGCCATGCTTATTAGACCTTAACAAAAGGCGATAATTCGACCAGAATATGAGGCTCTATCGAATTATCGCCTTTTGTTAAGGTCTAACAAGTTGCAACCTTACTTCATGCGCTTGCCATGCTTATAAAATTCACGTATTACCGAATACTCCAAGATAGTCCTTTTTTGCGGGTCTTTGCTAGTCAAGTCTAGTCTCAGAATGAAATAACGTTACCAAGCCTTAACAACACAGATGAGTACACTTAATTGGGCAGTATGGGTACAGCTTTTTTAGAAACTTATTTAAATTGGGCAAGCAATGTCAGATGAACCATCATGGAAAGGAAAATTTTCGAACATTGTGTCCGCTGTAACACAGACTAATATTTTTGTTGACTTTCCATACACTCAATTTCAAATTGCCTGATAACTTGCTGCTTGACGGTTTACGGATGCCAATTTTTTGAAGCACCGCTCCTAATGCCTCCTGTTATTGGCAAAAAATAGCACATATATGCACACGTTTCTAATATATCGACCCTTAGGAAAGACATAAAAGGTAATTTCCGTAGAATTTGAGCAGGAATGAATCTTCCCAAACGCATTGTAACATGTAAGGACCTCATACTCTTTACTTCCATTCACACAACGTCACTGTAGCTGTCGCTCAAGTCTAGCGGGGAGACCTAAAAGGCCAAAATTGGGTCCGATTGATTTAATGAAGAACGACAAAATGCTTGTGTTGTACATAGCTTGTTAGCCAGGACGATTATTTATGTTTTCAATACAAACGCGAAAGTGAATAAGAGAATTTTGCCAATTTAAAAATCTCCGCCAGACAGACACGCTAACCATCTAAAATTTTTTCATGAAGACATTGTAAAAAAGGTCAGCCTGCTCGCAAGTAAGGCACAATAAGACTCAATAAGAACGGATTTTATTATTATATCTATTTAGGCTACTTGGCTTGTCTATCATCGCGGCTAGATTGCTAGATAGCATTCGGATTGGTCAATTTTACAGAATATCCTAACCACCGCTTGGTGACACAAGATCTAATTTTAGGATCTAAAATGTTACTTTCCCCAGATCTATCAACCCTCAGGGCTATTACCCCGACGTTTGCGATGGTATTAAGAATGAATAGAGTAAAGGGAGGTGGGTTTTGGCCTACAGCTTCTATCGTTTCGGTGTATGCAGTAACGAAATGATTACCAGAGTGTAGCACCCAGATAGGATATTGAGGATGAGTCAGGTAGCGAGCCACATTATTATGTTCTGCCAAGAGTCCACAAATAGAGCCCGCTGTCGCTATTTCGAAGTCAGCTGGAGTAAGCAAAAAGGCTCTCCCAGTCAACAGTAGTAGCAAAGCTTCACCTGATGAACCTACTTCATTATTCTCAATAGTAAGCAGCGCATCAGTCTCCGGGCTTAGGTCAGTGAAGATACCGGCTTCCCCACAACACAACAGTGCAGAAACGAGGATGGCTATCGGCCCAGCATCCACAACTGCTTCGCTATTGGCCATGAAAAAATTAAACAGGTCATCACCGGAGGCAAGTTCGTATACCGTCAAAGACGTGAATTGTCGTTCAGCCTGTGGGTTTACTCTCCCTAGAGTGTATTTCAATGATCTCGCTAACTTAGCTTGTGGATGACCTTCCGGAAATCCAGTAGAAACTTGGACCATAATTTCTTTTATCGCTCGGAATAACGCGATTTTCTTGTCTATGTCTGACAGGTTACACAAGCGTGTAAACTGGGACCCACTCAGAGCCGCCTTCCCGTTAGGCCACAGTAGATTCTTGATGATGTAAGCTTCAAGCGAAGCCAATACTCCGCATGGGCCGCCACTATTCTGCGACAAGCCGAAACGCGTTGTCTTTGAAAACACGAGTTTCTGATCTATCCACGCCGCGTCAAAGCGATCTTTTCGACTGAAAAATAAAAACCGCTGTATATATCCGTCCTCGTCAACGGTGAGCCTCCTACCAGCACTATTTGAGGGCAATGTCACTGCGGTCCATTGATCTTGTCCCCCTCTAAGAATTCCAGTAACGTTACATTCAACTAGCGTACCAGAGTTCTCTAGACTCATTGGTACCGAACGCCTGTGAAGTGCGCCTCGCTCAGTGTCAGGTCCGTACTGCGAGTGCTGGGAATGTTGGAAAGGACCGTCCATTATGCCAATGTCGAAGTACAATCTTGTTCGTTGTTCTCAAGGAAATTGGCCCCGCTGTGAACCGTCGTAAGCAGCAGCGTCCACAACTGTTAACAACGATTTAGCTGCATTCATCACATCATTCAAAAAAGCGTTGATTTCGTCTTCGTTGTTTCCGCATTTTCTCCTCAATATAGACTGTCTATGCGTAAATAACATGAGCCCTGAAAGACTCCATGATGAGGTACGCGTTGCCAACAGAAACAGAAAGGTAGTGCAATCCAGTTCAAACATTTCGTCCGGTGTCACTACATACAGGTAGGACCCCCTTCGAATCCGTACACAAAACAGGAATTCCCAATGTACAATTGGAATAGGTGTAACTTGTGAAACAGGTATGTCTGAGTTGTGTAATTATATACACCTCCCATTAGCGATGCTACAGAAATATGTTTGAACCAATGAGCGAAACACAGGAACTCGTTTGCTTGTTCTTCCATCCCGTTTGTAGGGATTGTCTGACAGTACTGTGATGGTTTATATGTAAATGTTTGGGCTATAGCGAAAGTCAGTGTTATTTGCTAGTGCATTCCATAATGAATTTTTACAACCATGAAAAGCTTTTATGAATTCTATATACAAGTCATAATAGTTCACGTGCTTGAATTGGATGTACATGCTGCACACGTTTGATTACCACTCACCGGGTGGCAATCATTGCTTGCATTCCGTCAATCAGGCAGTCAATTAAGAAACTGATGAAGACTCAATTTCTGGATTTTACTAAATAACAGCGAGGTACATAATTAAATATGTAACAACATATGGCGCAGTCTGGCAAAGTGAGACTCGCAATACTTGCCACCGCGTTCGAGATATAACTACTAGCTCTTTAAACAAGAAGAAATTATATATATTTGATTTGAGACAACGTTCATTCGAAGGGAGGGTTCATTTAGATAAAACTGTTAGGCTGTTTTTGTTAAACCGAACGGTTTTCAAGGTATTCATGTGTCTTTTGTTGTATTTTAAAAAATAAGTAAATAAACAACTTACAAAAGCTTCGAGGTCTAGAAAAAGGGTGCAAGCATATTTTTTGATCGGAATGAACAGTTTATTATGGTGAGCATCGTTTAAAGATATATCCTGCAAATTAACTAGACACGAGATCTCAAATACACTAGCCGGATTTTTTCGAGATAGATCTAGCCAATCTGCAAGAATAAAAACCAATTGGAGTTTCGTCTACTCATTGCGCGCGTAGAGAGGTGTAATTCATATATATATATATATATATATATGAATTACACCTCTATATGAAACTTCAGCTCGAAAGTATGATTATCCATTGTCAAGTTACATATGCATACCTGCACATGGCGTCAATATATAAAAGTATACGTGTATATGTCTGATACATAACAAGATACTTCAGAAAATAGTCAAGTACAACAGTACTGTTTGTACCAATTTAGTCTGAGCGGCCTCACAATTGCTTCGAGTAATTATCAGCAATAAGAGCATGCACACAATTTATATATACAGTGAGAACGAAAGAGAACGGCTACCATGAAAAAACGGTAGCTTAGATACCAACACAACACCTGTATACCTGACACCTATTATGGGATATTGGTTTGGTGCTACAACCAATAGGCAAAGGCATACATATAGCCATGTGTTTCTTTTGCAATATGCAACGATCGACATGAAGTCTTCGCAGACATCCGTTTTCTTCGTTATATGCCTACTAATTGCATTTTTTAAAGCGATAGAGACAAAAGCACAGAATGAATAGCTGTTTTAGCAATTGCGATTTTTGTGTAATAGCATTACTATGAGGAAAAAATCAGCCAGTGGCCTTTCCATCAATGATATCGTACTGCATTGACTCTCTGTTATGGTAGACCCAGTTATGTTCTGCACAACATTCGCTCACAAATATAAACGCAGACAACTTCACAAGCTCTGTTCCGCAGTATTGAACTTCTGTCACCTACCTCTGTCAAAGCTCCCGTGGCACCTCTGTCAGCTGCATTGTCGGTGCTAGCGAAACAACCGGAACAAGAAGTTCCGTTGTGAGTGGTGGCAGTAAAAGGAACGAACAAGCTGTGATTCGAAACGAGAAAGCTTTAATTCGCTCGTGCACGCCACAAAATCACTCACACCTGAATAACAATGCCCGACGTCTCACGTCGACCACTGCAACCAATACCGTCGTCACAGTAATTGATCACTTGCACACAATTAAATAAGTGGTGCGCTAGCAAAGCGAAATCATTTGAGGTACATAGAGTACACAGAGCTACATCCTTTGACATACATATAGGTGAATGGAGCACTGTCGGTGCCACTCGAGGAGGCCAGGGTAGAAGATTTTTAAAACATACTAACTCCGAATAAAATTTAGTTAATTAGAAACAGGTTTCGTCTTGCTGGTGGCCCAGTGGGACAGTCAGCTATTATTTGAGCACTTCACTTGACCTTTTTTTACCTTCCTTTCTTTACTAATAGCAACGGTAACAAAAACCAACGGATCCCCCGGATATGTGCCCTTGAGTGTCTGTGACGGGCCGAGTTTGTGGTGACTAGAACTTTTCTTATGGCTAACCATCAGCCAACATTTAACGTCCGCGTTAGCACTTTTTGCATCACTTCGTAAGACGGACCCCGTATAAATGTAAATGTGCAACGGCGGGGATTGAACCCGTGTACTTACGTGTTTCCTTTGGTCGCAAAACGCACACGCATGCACCAAGCCATCGAGCTCTACGTGGTGACAAAAACTATCAGCTGCTAACCGTCACTCTCTGACTACCATTACAACTTCCACTCTTCGTTTCTGACCATGCAGTCAAACAAATAGAGACAGCCTGTTTTAACCTGCCGACACGCTTGTTTATTTGACGCACGACGCTACCTTTGAGCGCGCCTGACAACAGAAGCTCTACTGCTCTCTATTTCTTTCTTTACTTAGCTGGCACCCCGTGCCACCGTCGTGCCCGCGGCGTCGGCTGACTGCCAGTGGTCATCCGCCTAGGCGTTCCACCCGTCGAATCAAACTGCTTATTCGTTCAAGGTCTTCGTTACGCATCGAGGGTGGCGCTGCAATCGAACCCGCGCCGGCAAAGTATAGTTCCGAGCATAAAGCGCGGAGGGTCTCTACAGTGTAGACTGTGGGTAGAGAGAATAGGTAAGGGCATGTGGCAGTTGCTTGGATACGTGGAGACTGGCTGGGCGTGTGTATGTGTGTGTTCTATTACTTGTGTGATTCTGCTAAACGTGAAAATTAACAAGCCAATATCGTGATATAGTAGTAGTTGCCTTATAAGCAGTATATGTTGTTTCATCTGCCACCTTTGTTAAGAAGATCTGTTTACATTTGCCGATACACAGAACTTTTTTCCTCGTGGTGATTGTCGTTCTAGTAGAGTAGAACGAGAGAAGAACTAAATCGTACGGTCGAGTGCACGTTTAATACGTAGCCTGAATATAAAGGTATCAAAAGGGAGTGAGCGGAGAACGCTATTTGATTGATTGAAAAAAGCGCAATAATGGACGCCCACATATATTTCATACTATATATTGGCATTCCTTTATTTTCAATCATTTGGTACATTCCTTGGCTCCAAAAGAAGCACATTTACGTGTACCTCTGTTGTCGACTATCTTCAACAGAAGCTAATTCAGCACAACAGTATATAGTATTATGACTATCATCGCCTTATGGTGCTACTTGGTCAGGCAAATAAAAGCTTTTCCACGTGACACATATTTCACACAGTTTACAAATTAAGTACAAAGTAAGTTTACAAAGTAAGTAAGAAACGACGATGGCCAAATATCTGTATTTCAGAGAAACAAAGACCACTCTGGTGTCCGAAGATATGTTGTTTACGTTTCAATTGGTATAATATTAGGACTTAAATGCAAAGCATTTTACTTCACACGAAAAATACATAGGCTAAAAATCTTTTGAAGATGTCTTCTGCTGTTTTTGTCAAAATAGTTCGACTCGTGAAAGACTCCTTGCCGAGTAGCCGAATTCAGCCGCATGACTTCGGTTCGGAGTACACACTAACGTTCTGACCGGACGGATCAAACAGATATCCCAACCAAGGCCAGTTGTCTGGGTTCATTCAATCCTGCGCTATTTATTTCGATCTATTTCGAAACATGGGCAAAAGCAGTATTATATGGACATACCTTCGTTGTCTATGCATAACGAACGGAAGGTCTGACCTAATGACAAACCAAGTAGCCTGTAAAGCGTTAACACCATACAAATGCACCAAGAGAAGAGAATAATCTTCATGTCATAATTCATATTTTCCGACGAAAAGACCCACTGCTTGCTGTGCGTCCCGAATTGGTGCCTTTTTCCTTCTATGTACATGCACAAATATATATGTCCCTACATACATAATTCCTCCGGTTTGGTTGAATAAGTTTCATGTGGTCCGACGGTCTCGTCTGTTGCTGTTCTGCACAGGACATAAATTATCGATAATGTCACGAGAATAATGACATTATTATAGTCATAATCATTTTACCATATCAGTTACCCGTCTATTCATTTAGCTTAAAAACTTATTGAAGCTACAATCCAAAACGGCGCTCGCATCTCATATTGAATCACCCGCAGAAACAAAACTAATATTTAGCTGCTTACGGATCAAATGGTCAATGAACGTGAAAGCAAGCTAAATGCATCGTGTGAATATTTCCTGGGTGACTCTCGTAAATAACATAACCGGCCCCTACTGTACGGGTACGGATTAGCTTTGAGCATGACAACGAGGGAAATCGTTTTTGCTACCATTATCTTTATTTGCACAGAATTTTGAGTTGTTTTACTATAATATTATTATATCACACGACAGAATAAGCTAAAAATGTCTTTAATTCGCGCATTAATGTGTCAGCTGGTTTGTCCAGATGACCGGCAAACGGTAGGCAAATGCATGGGGATTTCTCAAAGGCGGTTGGCAAAAGGGGTTCGATTTTTTGATGCCAAGGTTAATTACAAATACAATACAGTATAAATTCAGTTTTTCGCCATTCTAAGAACAAGAAGTGTTTTATGAACCGCATAGATCTTCAAAGGCAGCAACTCAAATCATTAAAAATGTAAACGATTAAGTTTTTGGGTCGTCTACTAACAACTGATCCAAAAACATTATTATTCTGAATAATCTCAATTATATGACTATAGTTTAGAATGGTAACTAAAACTTAGCGGTATAGAGTTGATTAGATAAGCATAAATAATCTCAAGGTACGCCCTTAGGGGATACCGTTGTTAATGATCTGTCACGATGACTTGATGCTGCTACCCAAAACTGCCTGCTTTCTGCTCCAGAGATACGAGTGAAACCAACTAACAATGGTTGACATGGACACATTGCATTGTCTTGGAAAAAGTGGGGGTGATATCGTCTGAAGATTTCTCAAAAGGTTCACCGAAGATGATTGTAACACCGTCAACACTTTAATTCGCAGTGGAATCACCCCATGAAATTCCTTCATGATGGCACCGGCAGAGTCGAGGATTGCTCCGATTTGAAAGTAGTCGTTTATTAGTTTCTGTTACAATTCCGTGCGCTGGCCCTTTATTTTCTCTTACTAAATCTTGATTACCTAATGAAATGCATGCGCCTATTTTTAGTTAAGCTTCTAACAGGATAGAAAGTCTAGGTCAATTTACCTTTGGCGCAAATGCTCCTCGGCGTATTAGTAGCCAACATAAATATACAAGCAAGTAAAAATATCGATTGGTACTGTCAAAATTAACACAATTTATTTCTCTGGGATGCATTTAAATTTTTCAACCGAATCTGATGTTCTTGGGAAAACGTCTCTCCCGAATATTAAAACTGGTTGTAGTTAATCGCATTGTTCCCTAATCACAATCGAACAATAAATCACCTGTCAACCCAACAAGAATCTCTTGCAGGCTGCACTTTGATTTCGATTTTCCGTTCTCAGGAATGCATATTTGTTTTATCATCATTATTCATACTAGCAGTGTGTCACCTGATCATTGAAAAGTAGTGCTTAATGCTATTGGGTTGTTATAAACAAATGAACACGAGAATGTGTTTATCGCAGTTGTTTATGCCTCTCAGATGGTGTGTGCCTGTGCGATTATACTTCAACCCTGATGCAACTTGCTCTGCAGGTATGGTTGCAATCCAGATAACCACGGCATATTGTTCACTTCATTAATTATGCAACAGTAAACCGAGTTGCTCAGTTATTTCTAATTATTCCGGTTGTATCTGTAACCCCTCCTATCAACCAGTAAAGCACGCATACTCTTAATTTTCAAGATTTAAAGTCTTAATTATGTTATTTTAATGGGTTTCCTTACTGCGTTCATAATTATTATAGTTGTTATTATAGTTACTCTATCGGTGTGATGGCTACCGAATTTTCCCAAAACAGAATACATGAAGACACGACCAATCGCTGATAATATTATTATTACTTCAGAACAGGACACACTTTTGGCGTCTACACGCTCACTTGGCGGCGCAATTAACTGACTTGCACTGTTGGTGTTGTCGATGCTGTTGTTGGTCGTCGTCGGTATTTGCACTCCTGTGGCAACTGATAACTACAGTATAACCTTAGGCCGTTGTCATCAAATTGACCACAAAGGGGAAGGGAACGGGGCATTAGCTTCTGCCATTGGTTAGCCATATCGCCTACAGCAGCTTTACGGCTCGTATTCGTCACCATCGTATGACTTATGGCGTATGGCTTATGGCAATTATTATCATACGGCTACTCGTTTTTGTTTGTATGACTTCTGTTTGTTTCTTAATGCAATGGGATTGCACACTTGTTCGCCGATCTCAATGTGAGTGTACAGCCGGTGTAACCAGCACGATATTACGCTCACAACAAAAATAGTTCTGTCTGTTTCTTACCCGAACGCACTCCTTGATGATTGTGATCGCGGCGTCACCAAGTATTATGCGACATCTATGCTGGCTGGCGTCTCTGTACCCAATACAACACAATGAAATGCAATAAAGATACATTTCATTGAGTTGAAATACGAGAACGGCTTGGACCGTCGTCCTCTCGAGATGGAAGTTGCCGACTCACATTTGTTCGGCCGGCTCCGGTTTTAAGGAGACCTCTTGCGGCACTTGTGCTTCGTCTCAGTGGCTTCCTATTCTCGTCACCATTGTCATCCAGTGTGGGTTGTTGGCATCTAGTTCATCCTCCGGCATGTTTTATTCGGTCCGTCTCGTTACCGCTGGTGCTGCTGTTGTTACTCGTGCTGCTGGCGTTGTGCTTGCCATTTTCTAAGCTGGCAAAGATGGTGGGAACAGAAGACGCTGTTGCCGATTTCATTCCACTGACCGTTCCAATGTCCACGCTTTTATTAGCGATGCTCAATTGCTGACGGGCAGAAGGTATCTTCCCAAAGAGGTCATCGACATCGACCAGTTTTACACCTAAAGATTTAAAACTTGTTTAGAGATTACAATTGTACTGAGTTCCTTGGGAAAAAACCGCCCGCTATAACAATTTTATAACCAGTTTATATTTTTATTATGGCGTCGAGTTATGCCGGACGATGTTTTCAACTCATTCTACTATTTATCGTGCAGCAAACATGTGCCATGATACAATATAGTTAAGTCATTTTCAATATAAGCAATAGAAAGATAAATTTTATTTGCATACGTTTACCACTCTGCACACGATACCCTCTCGGATGCACTCACAAAGACTAATATCGCGTTCCCCCGAGAACATGTCGCACTCAAAAGTACACCACAGAACATGATCGTGTTCTTCACTTACCAATAGCATCTGCAAGGGTAGCAGCGTTTGAAGGAAGATCACTTTCAGCTCTGGCGATGAGTAGGGATACGAGAACTGCGCCGCTCTGAATTGCAGCGATTCCACCACGTGCTCGAAAAGTTCTGTGTGAGCCGTCCTGTTTTCCATGCTTACCAGCGATTCCGTGATTGATAGCACCTCCATTGCCCAAATGGTGGCAACATTCGAGCAATTGAAAGAGATGCCAGGCCTCCCGATCTTTTCGCTTAGGATATTTGAGTAGAGAAATTTTGCTTGCCTATGTCAGGAAACACCACAGAGAGATATGAAATGAAGTTTCTTTCACGGATTTCCCCAAAAACAGTACAGTATTAATATTTATTGAGAACGCCTCCGTTATTACTTTAAACACTCATTAAGCGCTCACACGTTAATACCTTCTAAATGTAGCATTATTTAATTTTCAAGTATTTTGGGTACTGAAACTGACTAAATTATGTAGAAGTCGCTACAATGTCAAAGCCAAGTTATATTGATGTCAGGTGGATCTCTTTAGAGGCACTTACCTCTCCCGGTCCTAAAACCTGTACGAATCTCGAGCCTTTTCTCATTTCGGTCTCGAGCCATCTAGTCGCATCTCGGGCCTGCGCGACATCCTTCTTCATTTCGTCCAGATGGCTCAATACTAAAACAGAGAATATCATACTTTTATGATATAACTGGAAAACAAAACACGTCACTGCATTGATACTTCAAGCACATTGTAGCAGATGAGTCGCTCCACCTTAGGTTGGAAAATCGCTATATGATTTTTTCTTATAGGACATCTCTCGAAAATAGAAATTCCACGTGAATAAAGAATAGAGAAAGCAAACCTTTATTTTCTATACAAATTGTTTTTTTCTGACGTATAATTTCGAAAGCTCAAAGAATATATATGAACTTCTAAGTTCCAAGAACGGTATTCAGCACAGCTGTCGTTTATGTGTCTTTTGACATTCGTAAGTTAACGGTGCGACCAACTTTAAATAACAAAACCACCCAAGACGGTTATCGAACGACTTTCTAAAACATTGAACAGTCTAAAAACGATCCAATATTTGTAGTACGATCAATTACAACGTAGACTCGTTTGTCAATGAATCGATAGTGCAAAGTAAAATATAGTGGAACGGTAGTTTTTTTTAAGGATCAGACATTTAATCACAGGAAGTTAATATTTAGTGTATTTAGAGGTAAATGATGGTCCATTAGGCTAAGGTTTTACAAGCCATCACATATAAGGAGAAATGCGTAGCACTCCGAAATAATTTCGTTAGTTTTATCATTTACTTACCACATGTTGGTACGGCGAGAATGCTTCTCTTCTGTGAGGCTATTGCTCGTACAGACGCCAAGCGGGTGGAGAGAGCCGATGAATCAACGACAACGAAAGGGCTTAACGATACCATCGGGTACATGGAGCCGTTACCTCCAACGACAGTTCCTCCAATGCCTGTATTGAAACTTCCGCCGCCCCCACGCCTACATGCACACAGCACCATAAATAATAATTTGAGCATAAGAGAGAAGTGTAGAGGAGACTAATAAGCAAACACACAAAACCAAAAATTAATACAAAGTTGTACAGATCGACGATGAAATTGGTGCGATGATAAGGCAAATGAAACAATAAAATTAAAGCAAGGTCCATAAAAGATTCATCCATACTGGCTAATGTTGCCTTCAGAATTTGCACAAATTCCGTTCATGTCGCTTAGTGGTAAGGCTCCGTTTCTGGCTGCCGATCCTTCCAGCCTTTCTTCAAGGCCCTCAACTTCGTGTCGGAGCCAGGCATGCGCCATCGATTTCATCATCACCTGCTGTTTCTCCGTGTCACCTGCACCACGCTCTCCGCGAGTTCCTCGAACACTATTTCCTCGTCCGTTGCGCCCTCGGGTACTCTGTCTTCCGTTTCCACTAGTTCCAAGGCTCATCTCAACGGAAGGGGTAGCCTCCTTCTGATGAACAACAAATGAAAAAGAATCATCCAATATTTATTTCACGTACTATTTGAGGTGCTTTCACAAGTTCAGCCGCGTGTCAGTAGATCTGAATTGGTTAACTCATCTGATAGATTAGGCATTCATTCACTTGTGCAAGAGTCTAACCTACAGCTTAGTCCCTAAACTTCAATTGTATTATATGCTACTCTACTGCAAGCGTGTGAAGACACCTGTAATCACTACTCAAGTAGGTGAATCGGACACTCAGCTTTCAGATGTGCTTTCCATATGCTCTTATTTGATGGCAATTCGAAGACGATAAATATCTTAAGTATTATCCTAAGATCTTAATATCTTAAGAGACTAAGTAATCACTTCTTTATCACCTGAAGAAATTAACTAGATTCCGGTAAAAAATCAATTTGAATCCTATGAAGGAAACACTGTCATTCATTTCGTTTATTAGAAATATAAATGGCGCTTGTTCAGTTTGATTCTTGACAGTCTTCGCGTTGTTCAATATTCATTTCATTTCCAATTCAAAGGCGCCCTTAAATAAACAAGACACTTCATTTTCGCCACCTGTTGCTTTAGCCACCCCCTTTGCATTTAGCTGATGCTTGTTCCTTCACTTCTCGCCGCAAAGCACAGTGACCCACCAGTGAATCTGCTTTTATTGGTCTTGGCCTAATGCTGATTGTGATCCCCTGCGTCCCTTTCCTCTGCCAAAAACAAAAATGGCGGTCCCTCGCGGCGACGAAAAGGAGTTGTATGGGTCAGCTGAGTAACTACGGCTACCAACTTTCATCATCGTCATCACATTTAAGATAACAACAGTAGTGATGAAAGACTGTGAAACCCCATTAACCGAAGCAGCTTCCATTAGAGGACACACGACGGAGCAGAAATAGGATTTGGATTTGAAGCTTTATAATATTTCAGGTCCGCAGCCGACAACGACAACATAACCCTCGCGGAAGCATAACGCTGTCGAACGTACCGTTGTCTCCGTGCGAATACCTACGACATTACAATGTAAATTCGCGATGAGATTGCCGACTCGGAAATAGCCATCAAGAAATCCATTCGCTATTACAACATTCATAGTTAGCGATCGTCTTTAACGACAGTGGCAACATGAGTCAACATTATGAACGCCGATCATCTAACGCTTTAAGAAAATCATCGTGATAAGTGTGACAATTTTTGCAAAGTCAGCGAATCAAATTAATTAAACGGTGGAAAAACAAGAACATGATGTGTTTGTGAATCGATCCTATTAGTGTGAATACAGGTTACCCCTCATATTAGCGAGCGATTTAGGGCTGGCTTGAAGAGATCTGACTCGCTAGGAAGTCACTGTGACTGACGAGTGTGTGAAGGGAGATTAAAAGCAACAGGACTACAATATACCAAGATTAGCGACCGCAACATGACTTCCCTATCCTCACCACTGTTTACATCACTAGCGGAGGCAGAACGCAAGACGGCTCTTGACAATCTGCTGATCCGTTCAATTGAAAAGCTCGATTCAATTATTGAACTTCGCAATGACCTCAATCAATACATGGAGACGGGAATGATCGACCTCGCTAGAGCAAGATATGCCACCGGTGGATTAAGGTACAATAGTCGAGTAATTGCTAAAAATATAATGTTAAAAGCCGTATGTGCATGGATCTCTGTAGTTAAAGCTAATGGTCTTTCGATACTTCACACTCAAATCTTGTCTGGTAATGGTGTGTCATAAACGGGGAATAGACTAGTAAAAAAGGGTATACTATTATAATGATCTGCCAGTGAATAATTGAATTTTCTCTAAAGAACAACTTCACTACTTATAGATCAACTATCTCATCATTGTCGTTCAATCTGGGACGTATGGAGGCAACAAAGCGAGTAAGCCTTGAACCGGTGCCGAGACTTGATCACTATCTGCTAAAAGTTTCCGGCGACGATGTCACGAGGTTTCACCTACAAGCAGCTATCAGTGAATATGATAAGCTTAGCAGGACGGTGTCACGAACAAATGATAAAAATCATTCACTAATAGTCAATGACCAGCCAGAACAGAACGATCGTCAACATTGTTGTAGCGACAACAGTGAAACGGACATGAAGAACAACGAAAATCCTCAGGTTCGACAGAGACAGGTAATTATCAGACTATTTCTCTTCCAATGTAAATATTCGCGCGTAATACGTAAACCAATTCTAGATATTAAAATGGTCATAATAAACTAAGCATACAGGTGCTTCATATCTCAACTAGAGGGCAAAAATAGGGTCAAGCGAAGTTTTCAGATAGAGCAGCGAGAAAACTAAAATTTTTATGATACCCCGTGCTCTATAATTCTTTCTAATCTGGAGATCGATCCAACGAGTTTCTGTCAAATTGACTGCTTTCAGGTAGGGCCCTTTCAGGGCCGTGTCGGCTCGGTGGAGCGCGACTCTCTCGAGTGCTCCGATTCAGACGCTGCAGCTCGGTCTTCACTTGAAACAACGACGAGCAATACAACTGATATTGATCAGCTGAATGCAAACACGGCCGGGGGCTCATCGATTTCCGGATACTCATCCGATAACCGTGAAAGTACAGGAAGCAGCACAACGGCGAATCGAGCGACCACTAATCATGTAAACGATCCATTGCGCTGGTTCGGTGTTCTGGTATGTGCCGCTTCGACTCACTCAAACATATTAATTTTTCATAAAGCACAAAATATTATTTCTTATAAAAATACTATGCGGAAGGAACCAAATTAATTGTAATTACTATTGATTCTCCTGCGTTTAAGGTACCGAGTTCGTTGCGCACCTCGAAACAATGTTTCGACCGAGCGCTCGAAATTCTCGCAGAAGTTGCAACTCAACAGAATGAGTTGGCTCACTTATTAGATATGTTCCAACATCTACAGAAGCTCGAGGGCGGCGATAATAACCTAAATGTCGCTAAGCTTACTGCAGTCTGAGGATACACCTACATCTAGAGCCGTTCCATACCAAGGGTTAATGGTCAGAACAGTTCAGTGAGCTGTATCAAGCTTCATTCAGCTGAACAGCGTCGTCTGCTAATTAAAAAGAGTCAAGAATCTGTTCGTAAAAAAAAGATGAAGAAGAAAGAAAGAAGAGACTGATACACTGGAAATGAGAACTATAAACAATATATGCTAAGGCGAATCACACAGTGTTTGTTATCTCAATCCTTTTTCGCAAACGCCAACGTCAATGTTTTTATAGGCTACATCACATTCAAGAATTCGTTTTGTGATTTTGCACACGACTGAAAGAAAGAAAGGGGAAACGAACACCCCAAAACAAGCGGGATAAGACGAGTTGATATTGACTGTATATGGTGACAACACGATTGTTGTTTCGAGGTGTGAGTAATAAAAAATTCGGTAATATTCAAATACCAGATACGAAGGGTGTACTGACCCTCCGTAATATGTATGAGGATGTGAACATATCTGAGGATAACTCGAAAGCATGATAGATCTTTGATCGGTGGCCTAGCGAGTCAGGTGGTTAATAAAGCATTTTAATTGTTTATATTAAACTACGCACTACCTGTGTAATACTCTCACAAACCGAGTATTAGCGATGTTTAAAGATGAGAATCATCATTATGAATTATTTTTATTCACTTATAAAATGGCTTCAGCTACAGTTCACATGAAGTAACTCGTTCATCAAGTTTCCATAAAGTTATCAAATGTCAAGAAATGACACAAACAACCCTCAGATGGATAGTCTTATAAAAAAAAAATAAGTATTACCTTTTCCCCTGTATGGGTGTAGAAATATTTATGGTGGACGTACAAATACCTGGCATGCTTACGCCAGATTAGAATTGTGACTAACAGAATGTACGTGAGCTCTTTCTCTTTATGTCATAATTGGGTGAACTTGCTTGGTGGTAAGTTTTGTTCGAGCATTAGCGAGACCACTGAAATGCTTGGGAACTCACGTCTTTACTACGGTAGTAACATATTACTGACAACGTTTGAGACAATGTCAACGCGTTGCGGTCAATGAGCCGATAAGCGAAGTAATGGCACTAAGAGTTTTAGCCGCAGTAAAAATGCACACTTACCAAAATGTTCTCTGCGATTTTTTCCTGCAGTTTCTGCTCAAAAGTGATCCTCTGTTCTCTGATCACTGTGGCGCCCTCTACTCGCTTGCAGATATCGGCTGCTCGATCCGCTATCAGATGCATCCTGTTAAAGCCCACGTACCCTTATTAGAGTTGAAGTGGTCACTTTCGTCAACCTACATAAATATTTACAATTCCTAAAGCTATAATCATCATAAGTTGTCTAACACAAAACCTTGGTTTATGTAATAGAAACCTACTTTCACATGAAAAATAAAAGCTCTTGTATCGCTTTTTCGCCATATCTGGTAAGAAAATCATTTTGATTAGTGATAATATTCCTTGAGAAGCTAAAATTGAGAAGCTAAAAACAAAAAGTTATCTTTGTATATTGAGATATTGACCCTTTCAAGTTAATTTTCAACTATACTACAACAAATAAGCCCGTAAATTCTTAAACAAAGGTTGAGGCTAAAGGCGAGTAAGTGAGAGAATTTGATTTTTGGAACGAAATAAATGTCTGGGCGAAAATCTGCTAACCTGAAACGGAGAAATTGTAGTCGGATTAGGTGTCATGTCCCAAGGAGAAGAGAAGATACTTAATTAGAGCCAGGTGAGTAGAAACAACCAAGATCTAAACTAATCCACTCCAACGAATTCGGAATGAAGAAATCAGAACCAGTAGTATGTTGACGTGCGTGCAATATTACTTGAAAAGCACTGAAGAACTTTTTTATTTGCCATTCTTGTGTATGGGCAACATAAGAACCTTCGACTAGAAGGTTGTACAAGGTCGCGTTAAAAGACTTCATAGGAAAAAGTTCATAGGAAAGGACTGCCTTTCCAGGAACTGCAGCCTTCGCTTTTTTGCTAAGCAAATATGTCGCTTGGGCTACAAGAGGTACATTGGGCAAAGTAGAACCTGTAACAGGTTAGATAAAACGAAAAAAGTATTTCGTATATACGAACCTATAAACGGCACGCTGACCTTCTGTCGCAAGACTCGATCGCTCTCCCCAGCTGAGTACCCAATCATACTTATTATGAACTGCTGTAGCGTTGTCGTCATCTTTTTTATATATGGTTGACGTTCTTAAAGCGGGCGCAGCCTCAAGTGGAAAGTGGACGTCTTCTGGGAGTATTAATTCCTTTCTGATCAACGCTTCGAAAGACTTCGCGTTATCAGTTGGCTCTTCGCTACTGTTATCGTGTTTCTTCAAAAGATTATTGCGCTGTGCAGTAAGGTCATTCAGCCGACTGCGGACATGCTCTATTGTACTATCTGCAAATCAAAAAGTGAAATTAACCAGTATCGTTACCCTGTATCAGCGGTCGCGGTAATAGGAAAGCCTTTTAGGGTTACGAATTACACCCATATGCAACTCAACTCTTCAATCGTACATTTGCCAAAAATTTATTTGTGGCTATTCAGGCTATATTAAGTTTCAAAATTTTGGTAATGGAGAAAATTATTTTACTTCTTTTAGTCGAATGAAATAGCAGTGCTTTTCCTCAAGAGCGCTATTGTATGAACTGAGTTCAAACGGACATCAACTACCAACCTGAGCCGAACATCACTCGATACTTGATTACGCACAATAAATTCGCTAGGTCAGCGACATATTTAACGATCCGCAAAGGAAGTGCTAAATCAACCTGAGTTTTCTTGTTGTTCATATCGTCTTCGGCGGTCTGATTTCTACAAGTGTTGTTTGATAGAAGCATTAACCAGTCGAGAAAAAGTTTTGCCGCTGGAAGAAGCTCCTCGGAGGCAACCTGCAATAATTGGTAAGAACTGTCGGTAACATATGAATTGAGATTCATAATAGAAGCCATAAATATTATGGTCGACGTTCTACCATGGCTTACATGAGATCTGTATTCATGGGAACGTCCGTGTTTTAAAGTTAATGTTTATGGGAACGTTAAACGGTTTCACTCATTGAAGATTAATCAACCTTCTAGTACAGACCTGTTTGACTAACTGCTTGCAGCTGAGAGCCTTGTTTAATGTGTAGGAGGGTGACAGCCGGGCTGAAAGCATTTTTCCTCCGCCTCCTCTTTCTCGGTTTCCGAGATTTTCTTTTTCGGACGTTCCATTCTGAAGCTTTTTAGGCGCATCGGAATCGGACGCGTCATCGCTGGCCACATCATCAAATTCGCTGTCATCATCCGAACTGCTCGACCAGTTTACTGATGAGGATATCGAATCAGAGCTTTCACCTAAAAATGATTGATAACAATTTGACACATGGCAATTGAGATTATTATGAACTGCTTGACTACTGACATACGGGACTTTTCCTTCATCCCCTCCCGAACACGAAAATAATTGTTTTTCATTGCGGCAGTAAATTTTTGTGAGTTCTCGGTGGACTAGATATCGCAAGGGTCTATGCGATAATTTTTTTCAGTAGCTCGCACAATGCCGTTTTAATGTCAAACGATTAAGCAAGTTTCTACGTTGCATACACTTACCGGATAAGTTAGTGTGGTACCTACTCCGTTGCACATTTTTCTCCATGTGACCATTAATATTTTGCATTGTGCCTCCGCTCATCTTGGGCTGTTCTGTTTCTTGTAATACTCTTCGTGTCTCATTACTAGAGTTTATCTCAATAGTTCCATTTTCATATTGGCCACCGTCGCCGGCGCCTCGCCCGCCATTATCATCTTCTTCGTCTGAATCTCCATCACCAAATGCCCTTCTCCTACGAACAATTTTTGGTTTGGCAGAGTGGCGCCGTACACTGCCGGAACCGGAGTCACCCGACTATTGTTCGATATATACCATAATGATTAACACAAAATACAACAGGAATTTGTTAGTAGGGAGTCTTCTAGTAGTTTATAATAACCTTTGCGACATCCAATTAAGAGTTCTACACATTTGTCTCTCTAGCTAATACTTTAGGATGTATACTAAACAACATAATGTTGTCTATAGTGACAACAATACAGTATATAGAGGTTGTCTTCAACTGATCTCAGTTCTATTTCTGTGCATTACACTGTCAAGGATTAGTTTGCACTACTTACCGACCCGTTAGTTCGGCTAGTCGGAATAATGCAGTTATTATTTTCCTGCTGATCGTCCGTGGCCTCATGACAATAGTTGTTGTTGATCTTCTCGTTGAAGGGATGCTTCGAACAGATCCGTAGACAAAGCCGATGATGTAGTTCTCGACAAATGCGGCCACCCAAAGCAAAAAATAGATCTCGCACAACGACCCACGCCGCTGACTGGAATAATATGGGGAAGTATTTAGAGCAGTATGTCGTTACTTTGGTAAAATACTTAAGCAATATCAAACTAAGGTGTTCGTATCCTACAGTGGAATTGCAGGGAACCCTTTCTAAAATAAGCCCAAAAATTCAAATAATGTTTTTACTGGTTTGGCAAATATGTCGAAATGGTAGTGGGAATTTTTGGCTTTACGAGAAAGACATTTAACCATCTCAACGAAAATATTCCGTTTGCTAACTAATATGTTGTTCTTCGAAAATATATACCTTTTCGCTTCCAACCTTTTTCGCAGTATTTCTTGTAAGCTTCTGATCAAGCGCCAAGAGAACCAGTAACGCATAAAACTGCACGTCGCAACGAAGTGGCTGATCATAGTGAAAAATCCTTAAAACATAGTTGACCATATTTGCCTTTGGGACATCACCCTGCCATAGAAGTTCGGCTAACAGAAGTAAAGTGCGAACACCACTTTCCCAACCACCAGATGGCACACCTCCCTGCTATAAACGAAGCGAAAAATGCATTAGATGACATTGTCTGCTGTTCGTTATAAACGTAAAGCAAAGGAATGAACGTTATAAATAAGCAAAATGTATGTTGAAACATCGCCTAAAAGGGCGAACACTACTATTCTACATCGAACAAGGTCGCGAATGTTTCAGGTATTCAACGCTTACGGTCATAGCTAGCGCAGCACGGTTTTTGTCGAAAGACATATTCAGGTTGTTCTTGGCGCCCATAAAAGGTTCCGAGCATAGCAAGCAACGAAAATAAAAATAGACTTCCTTCAAGCCGGCAAGCTCTCCTGTGGTCAGAGTGCCCAGTTGATTGTACGGCTGCCCCTGCAACACATGAAAAAGATGAAAAAGAAAAAAACATTCAACAGCGTTACGGTGCTCAAGGTACGCATTAAATAACATGGCCATTGCCAAAGCAAAACGCTACACGTCAAAGGGCCATGTGTCACAAACAAATAAGGGCTATAAATTTTCATCATAATGCTTGAGTTTTTTATTTTCTAGTGCATACCTGGGACGAGCGCGTCAGAGTTGCTTGATGATAATAGCGAAACGCGGCAGATCGATGCGGTGAATTGCCATTTTTTCGCTGGCATGTTAAGTCATGAAGGTAGCGAGCTGGGAAGTTGTTCACGTAATAGCAGCAACAATTAGTAGTAAAATGCTTTGCGATTTATGTTTTCGACAATCTTTCCTCTCCAATAGGCAAAATTTTTAGTGGCTAGTTATGTTGGCCATTTGTATTTTAACAATTTCAAAATGTACTTTAACGCTATTGTAGACACCCCGTGCTTGAAATAAAACTGATTATACCAATCAATGCTGTTGCATCGCTTACATATTAAAAGAAAACATTAACTGAATAGATTTAGACGGGTATCTATGCCTTTGTATGAGTTAATACATTACATCCAGTGATAAGTATAAAGGAACATGCAATTTGACTTACATAGATCTCCGAGAGCAAGAAGACATCGATAGGCGCACTTAAGAGCCCATTCTTGAAGTTCAACTCGTCGCTCCAGCGGAAATTCTTCCATTCTACGTCCGACCGTTTTCTCTACATTCGACCGGCTATAAAAAGAAAACAATGATAATAAGTACAAGAATTTAATTTATTGTACGCTATTTGATATGACAAGAGAACAGACATATCTTTTACTCAATCAATAAATAGGGATGAAAATTACAAGCGAGTGCAATGATACATTATAGTGGTAAGGTCACGGTTTGTCCGAATTAGTTCTAAATACACTTCCAACATCAATTGTAACTTATTTAAGATAGGACAATTCTTTATTTAAATTTCGCATATACGACGCGACACAGATCGTGTAGCTTGCGATATGTTTGATTCGGGATAGTCGGTACCATCACAAAGACAGTATATTTTAGCGGTACCAGCTGTCCCTATAATTGAGCCACCACCGTTTTGAAGACTGTTCGCCCTCTTATGTTTCACTAAACCAGAATCATCCTTGTTTTGTTCATTAACGGAGCTATGGTTGTACTCAAAAAGTCGAGTAAATGAATGACGCAGTCCGTCTCAAAACGTTTAAAGCACGCAGCAAGGAGTAGTAAAGATGTCTAAATGGAGCACTTTCTTCTGGAACTTTTTTTGTAAGATAGGGTTATAGCGCCTTTTCCTACTACTGTGTAAAGGTAACAAATGTGACTTGTACATGCTAAAAGTTCTGCGAGGATGCGCGCTGATAACGAGAGCTCTAATTGTAGAGGCAGATGGTATTTTTTGCAAACTATGGTGTAAACAGACCTGAGAGAAACGTCCACAATTCCGGCGAGCGGCGTCCCGAAATCGAGCTCCAGTCTCGACAATATCTGTTGATATGTTCCGAGACCAGAGAGAAGTAGTTGTTCAATAGCCAGCTGTTGTGCTCGGCTCATCTGGTTTCTCTGTAATTAAATTCAACAGGACAATTGAATTAGATATGCTGAAAAGATATGGGGGCAGAAATGTAAGCGTTACTTATTCGACTATTCAATTCAATTAACGAAGTACGAGTAAGAGATCCAACCAAGAGGAGTCCACATTCTGCTAAAAAATAATTAAAGTTTAACGTATTTGAGCCAATACTCAATCGTTCGCGGGTAATTTTACCGAAAGTGCAAAATATAAATTTAACATATATAGCTCTGACAATACGTGACACGTGGACTAGAGGAGGTGGTATCGTTCACTCGTTAACTAGTGGTTCAGTTGATGTGGTTCACAGCTAAACGCTAAGTTCATGGAAATGATATGAAGCGTCACAGTAATTGTCACAAACCGTTTCCCTGGTGATCAATGGAACAAGAGTTAAAGGAGTATGTATAAAAATTTATATATATAAATTAATAAAGAATAAATAAAAAATAAAGAATATATGCCTTTTTTGTAAATTTAATAGGATACCTTCGCTTTAAAGCGGGCGAAGGGCTCATAAAAGGCCTTTTTCCAAAGATGGTCTTCGCCTTGCGTGCCGAATTCTAGCGGCAATGCGAAAATAAGTTTTTCAGCGCATTCTTTAACGTGCTGCCGTAAAATGATGTTATCCAGGGAAGCTTCAGCCCGGCGAACCGCATCACTCAAGGCTCTGCAAATCAAGAGAGAAAGACATTATAATAGCGTAATTAACGTATTATGAAAAACGTAATATATTAAACGTATTAATATATCATCAAAACGTATTATAATAGATTACTTGCAATTCTCTAGGCAAGTCGTTTCCAGTTAGTTCCAGTTAGAATGCGTGAACATTTGATTTATATATCAAACATGAACGCAAGAACGCACTAGTGCGTACGAGTGTGCAAATATCTGTGTGAAGTAACATGACGGAAATCATTGCTGAAACAGTTGTAAATGCGCCATACACCATTAGCTCTCTGCCAACTGCACCAAGGAGGTGAGGATTTATATCATAATGTTCATATATATATAAAGTCGATTTAAAAAAAAACTAAAAATCTGATTCGACTCTAGATAATTGCTTTTTACAGAACATACTAAACTTAATGGTACGTCAGGCTTATTTTCTCTAGACGCAGCCGCAGGGATCTACAAATTGATTTTCTGCCTAGGTCAATTACTAATATGGGTAGCTTTCGATCTGCTATGGCATTGCAAAGCCTTCCAATAACACATTATGTTTATATTCTTTTAACATTAGAAGCCTTAATATTTGAACACTGTCTGCAAGCAATGCCAAGCAACATTCACTTGGTTACGTTTAAGAGATGGACGTTATCCAATCTCTAAAACCTCCGTTTTTATTACATCGAGTATAACAACTTTTTTCTAAAGTTTTAGTAGGCTTGGTGTTTAGCTAGTCGTTAAGTCGGAAATGCGCCAAGGCTTTCTAATATGATGTAATTGCTACTAATGGATATAACTGCACAGGGTTACAGAACCATAAAAATACAGAAATGACCTTTTGCCTTTATCGATTTGACGATGCAACCAGTGCTACAAACTTGGCATTTGTTAAACTAGACACACTACAAAAACAAACAATAAAGCGTATGACATTTAATTCCTTCGCACATCACAGTAGCAGTGTAGAATTCCAGAGTGCAGTTCGATTTGCTTTCCCCAGCATTTTTTTTATTCAATCTCTCAATTTTTTCCCACTCTTCAATACCATGCTTCACTTCTTTACATAAATTTGCTATAGTATTAGAAATTCTGTCAACCACAAGACTGAAGACATTTCGGCATGTACATTTACTATGACTAAAAATAATCGACGCTACGACAGAAGTAAACAGAATATATAATCAAATTGGTCAATTTTGGAGCGCTGCTTTAAAAATAACGTCGATTGCGCAATCTTCGTCCTCTGTTGTCGCACGTTGCAGTAGTGGACGGATGAATGACTTATAACAAATCGTGTTCAAGCAACCATATCAATATTTGATCACATTAATGGAATCTCGTGTATATTATGCAGTATGTTTTTGCCATCGTGTTCTTTCCGGCGTGTAAAACGGCAAAACTGTTAGCTCAATCGCATCTCAAAATACTGTCAAACACAAACTTCAACTAGACTCGGTTACCTTAAGTGTTGCTTGGATACATCGCCGGCCTCCATTAAAGCGGCAGAACGAGTCATCGAAGTAGGGCTATCCTTCGACTTCGCCTCACGTGGAGAACTTACGTCCACCCAATCAATTCACATGTAAAAAACAGTTCGCTTGCAGAACTTGGGAGGGCTACATGTTTTCTCCTGCGCACGGTCGATTATCTGAATTGCGAGGGGCGATATCAAGGAACATTGGTCTACGGTACGACTGCGGTGTTGCTTTATACTGCTGCGCACTGCACTATTCGAACAGCCAATCCCGCACGAAGAACCGCACCACCGCCACCGGACTTCCGAACGGACCGAACTTGTTGTTTTTCAACAGTCAGCTGAGTGCGAGATACAGCGACTACGGCGCCACCAGTAGAAAAATCACGGCGCGCTAATTTGAATTTCGCGCGGGAAATTGGATGTTTTCTTCTACTGAACAAATACGTGAGGTGGATAGATAATATGTGAAAAATAGATTATTATAACTTTGTTATAGCTATGGTAGATTATTTTAGTCATAATAGGCAATTATTATCAACAGGTGAGAATAATATAGGGCGGAGTGTGGTCGAATCTCAGAGAGATTTCAGTTAGGTGGGAGTGGAATTGTAATTACTGGTGTAGGCCTGGTGAGTCAACCATACATTGGCGTTGTGGATGGGTGTGTGTGAAAGTCGGTGACGGTTTCATCGTTTCAGAAATGGCTCTGCGAACATGAGCTGGGACCAATTATTTGTCTTACACTGATATAATATAGCTAATATTTGCATATACCTTTCGAACTAATACAAGACCTATAGTATTACCCCAAATTATATTCCTACACAGATCTATATGACCCTTTCGGCTCCGTAGTCACCCCGGAAATCCAGAGTCATGAATTTAACAGTAAAACTTTATAATTGGTTCAAAACGTATTTGATAATGTGCGAAATTTTAAGCCGAAACTTAAATATCAAACTGACCCTGAGAACTGTATTTTTAAGAACCGAGTAGGTTCGTCGGTGGTCTAAAATTGCAAAACATTCATACCTTTTCCGCTGCTATCAGAAACCCTTTTATGTTTAACCAATTTAAAGTTTAATATTTCAAGATATTGCAATACCTGCATGGGCCATTCAAAAAAGTCACATATGCATAGTTTGACGCAGAGTGTACAGTCCTCGAATAACTGACAACATATTTACGATCTTTTTCCAGAAAAAAAGAATATGGCAACTATTGGTGTAATTTTCACTAAAATAAAAACTCCAAATAAACTTCGTGATTAGGACTCACTCATGCATTTTCAATCCAGTAATTTACTGAGTTAAATGTACATAAGTATGCGTGAACCAAATATGAATGGTCGCGTGGAGAGTTTAGAGTTAGGCAAGTTAAGTAACTAAAAATCCAATGTAAGAAAAAAGCATAGATACATACAAAAAATATATTTCTTCGCTTTTACTGGTCAATGGCAGATGCCACATTATGCCTGAACCCCAGGCAGCAGGGAGCCCCGCAGACGACACCAAAGTGCTGCCAACTCCGCGGAGCCGAGGAGTCATAGAGACTCCTCATCGACCTTGGTTGAAACCCAAGGTTAATAGCCGCAGCCCTCGCATGGGCCAAGGTAGGGCGGCCAGTCTTCACAGCTGACAACCGGGATACCTTACACCTTGCCGTACCGCTTGCTGCGGACGAGTTGCTTTTGGAGGAGTACAGGGTGACCGACTGCTTGATGATTCAGGCCGAGAACTTATCCATTTTAAGCTCGAAGACCTTCGACTGCGCTTTCTAGTCGTTTACACATGCCAAATGTTATATTGGGTCTATTTACAAAACCCAGTTTTTATGGCGCATCGAGTGACAATTATACAGGACTAGTTTACCTTGAAGAGCTGCGTGTGAAGTCATTTGCGCGTAATTAGCAATGCGATATTAGCATTTGTTCTGTGCGGTTCTGTGAGCGAGCATTTGTTAAAAACCTTTAAAATATGTCCAGTGTCTTGTACAGGTCTTTTACGACCTGTACAATTTTACACGATTTACTACGCAACCGAACGCTGAAGGTTCAGCGGACCATATTACTCATGCATCGCAAAATGCACGAGGTGACATCTGACACGTCGCTATGAACTTGCGGACTTAAGGGGAGCTTAAGAAAGGCTTCTACAATATCTACTTTTTTCAATGCTTTAATTTTATCGGTATGAATAAAAAGGGTTGAAGATATTTCCCTTACAAGTCGATTGTTCCAATGCCTAATAAATGATTAAGACGGGGACTTTTTATATTGTATTTGTAGACCGGCAACTAGCTTTGCTGAAAGGGCCTAATCATATTGTAATTTTTTTAATTGAGATGTGCGCTTGGTGGCACAAAACAAATACTTTATTAAGGTGGGTATTTCTAGAACAAGTTTAGTTTTATACATCAGCATTTGTACATCGATTTGGTAACGCCTATTTTTTCTTGTGCTCCTTTTTTCGTTTTCAAAATGTTGTTTGGATTATTGGGATTTTTAGCTGAACATTGCACCTTTTTTCTTAAATTTCATACGTTTTTTTGCCTAACCTATCAAGAAATGATCACTTTCGGGCACGACAACTCCTTGCAGTGACGCACAAGTTGTGTCGCTTTTTATCAAGAATATTCTTATCCTTGTTAATGAAATTGCGTTGCAGTACTTGGAAATTCGACTGATCTTTGGTTACGTTCGCTTATGTGATATCACACGTTAATAGACTCAGTGGTGTCCTGTGACGTTCTCTCAAGACCGACCGCTCTCGAAGCCAGAATACAACTGTATATTGATATTTATTTCTTTTAATATTATATTGATATTTATTTCTTTCCACAGGGAATATTATTCTGCAACGCACGTTTCGATGCTTAGCCCTTATAAAAGTTTAACACTTAACACTTTGTTTAAGTATAACACTTGAAAAATGCTTGTTACTAGTAAATAATAAATCTAAAGTGTGGGTAGATGCTATAATAAAGGTATTGCAATTTACTGAAAGCTTCATATTGACCGGACCCTGTTTAAGATGCAATTTGAAGAACTAAACTTTTATACTTTTTTAACGCTTCATTTGCTGATAACCTATTTGCAATATCCAACCGCCCGCAAGGTGCCATTTACACAAGGTGACACTTTTGCAATGATCGAACCTTGCATTTAACTATCAGACAAATTCATTTATTAACTAACACTTTATTACTCGTAAGAATGACACGTTACCCAAATGACAACAGACAATATCCCTTACATATTGACTGCATACGATAAAGCTCTTTATACCATTCATTTTTGTTCCATAGTGAAGTTTTTGAAGGCGGTAAGCGTTAATATCTTCGTTACAGATGGGGTAGCGTTGGCTTAGTTTTGCGCCTGTTTGTCTAAATATCATCACAGAAGATCCTTCTCAACGCATAGGACAAACGATAGCGGATGGAATAGAAAATATTTCTGATGAAGTTCTGGGTCAAAACTGTTCTTCGGGGATTTGTGTGGTTTTTCAACAATGTCACGCAAGAATCATTCATCACCTGTTGAACGCAACGCAATGCAGAAGATAATCGCTAATGAGTTGTTTGCATGTTACGCATATTAGAATGAGATCGAAGCACGACAACCTTTCTCCCTCACAAACGGCCAATATTGCCATGGTGCTGACTGCTTTTTGAAGTAAAATTTACTTATTGCAAAAATCACTGCCTTAAGCTTGAATAATTTTTGTGTTTTTTAGAATTTTCCTTGAACGACTCCCATTCAATAGGTGTGACTAATGAAACTTACTGATATGATTAAAACGAAAGATATACATATCCCTACTGCAAGTGGGGAAGTGCAACTTATTTTTTTAATGAGAGAAGTTTGCTGAGGCTCTATTGGGACTACTTGCGTGTTTTTGTAATCTATCTCGTATGTTATATGAAACGTCTTAGATACTAGGAGAGTTATTGTAAAAAAAAACACCTGAAATAGCTTTATATGATCCCTCTAGAAAATGGCCCTTATAAACAACGATGATAAGGCCACGGCATTTGCGTGGTAGGATGTGCTTTAAAATCCGTTCCGTTGAAACTCAAGGGGAAAAAACTATCGCTAAATAAACTTTGTACTGTAGACCGATAGGTAATTATAAGCGAACCGGCTTGAGGACCTGCATAAGTTTAATTTCCCAAAAAAATGCATATTATCAGAACGGTCCGCCTTAGAGGCCGCCGCACCATGGTACCATTTTGTTGATGATTCTGCGTGAATGTTTTGCATTATCCCATAAGAATTCTGTAAAGGCTAGCTTTGCAGAATAGCTTTTTAGCAAAGCAAATAACTGAAAACTATGGAAAAACTATAATTTATAAATGTTTGAAGATCTACTCGATCCTAGTCGCTCTGGGACACCAGTTGAACCTGCCTAAACGTAAATCCACTGACCGATCTGGTTACAATTAGTAAGAAGAGGAATTCAAATGGCATTTTAACAACTTAAAATTCTCTCTTCTGCCAAAGTGTTCCAAATGTTTTATCCAAAATAGGCGAAACTCATGAGCTAACTTCTAGGATGTCAATATACTGATGAGCCCTCCAAGCAGCGATTTTTTGTTCGCTCCGCTTTCGTTTAATCACGTTAAAAGTCACGTTAAAAAATCTGTGTGCAACTCAAAATGATTTGCATGTAGACACGAAAAGTAACTGTTCATTTATATAACAGATTGCTCAAATAAGGTTGAGTATCAAATACAATATTATGACGAGGCCGGTCCAACTAAGGACCTTACATAGTTACCGTTTATTAATGATTCATTGTGCTTGTTATTATTACTATTATTATTCGTCGTACCTAGTCGCGCGCGATACTGGCCGGAGGATTCTGAACGAGCAGGTTAGGTCGGACGTTACTGTCATCATAGCAGCCGCATTATCAAATTCATTGCAGTAGTTAGGGGCAGAAAATATTGTCACCAGTTGCCGGTCCGCGAAGAATTCGTAACCTTCAGCTACGACCTGAAATTCCCGATTTAAAGTTTATAATACATTGGAACGTAGTCAATGATACAAGAATAATCACAATAAACCTAGCCAAAGCGGCCCTGAACGTCGAACATATTAGTTTTTGTTAAAAAAAATCGTTTAAGGTCTGTTAGTACTGATTGGATTTTTCAAGAAGTTTAAATTAGTCAAAGTCGAGTTAAATTTTTTAGCTTTAAAAACTAATTATACACGTTTGTAAAATTGTATATGTTGTATGTTTCACTTAACGGCAACGTCACAGTAATTGAGAAAATGCATGCGTATAGAATTTACATACTGATCCACTGCACCCTTTTTGTGTTTTGTGAGGGCTGTGTCGTGGTAGGGGCCGGTGTCATTAGATTATAAACCATCCTAAGCCAAACCTACAACCCATTCTAAGCTTGAAAGAAGAGCACGGCGTAGAAATGGCCCCGGCGAAGAATGAGGTTGTCCTACTCATTGGTCGATAAGAAACGCCCATCAATGATCATCCGCGTAAATGAGGAAGATATCAAGAGATCCATGCTGTATGCCATTTGAGCGCCTATCTGGACTGCGCTATGTGGGGTACGTCGCGCCCTCATCGCGCAGCGGAAAAACAAAGGCAGCAGCGATGTAAACAGCTTGGATACTGTTAAACAACACCAATAGTCCCAAAACGGCTCGCAGGCGGCTGGCCATGTCCGTGTGAGTCAAGTCTGCCACCACTAGTATAAGAAGTAGCGTATTGCTCGACGGGCAACTAATAGACCTCCAATCCATTAGAAGCAATTTCAAGCCTCGGTTTAAAAAATATTTAACATTTTTTTCGATATTTCAGTTCGAATATTTCAGTTCGATTCAGTGTCCAAGTATCATGATTCCAAGTGTTAATGAATAGGAATATCATAGCATTATGTTAAATATCTTAGTCGTAAAAGCTTAAAGGAGTTTAGGTAAACGCTCTAAACATGCGATCTATACGCGCGTCAACATATTTTCATTGGTTTCACGAAAGGAAACATTCCTTCCCCCTAATATGTAGAGTATTTTTTCAAAACTTCATTATCTTACTTTTTCAAAGTCTCGCGTCTTGATAATAAGGTTTTAGAACGCAAGTCAGCATGTACAGCTGAAATTAGCGTAAGTGCAGATTCCATCACATTGTTGGAGGACAAAATAGAAACCGATTTTTCTTGTATCTCCAAAAGTATATAGACAAGGCACTGGGTACAGATCTACGCCTGGCTTTTAGGTTAACATGCTATTTCTGTCGACAGCATGTTGTCTTAAGCATTGCATATGGCGTCCAGACTGTCGGCTGGAAGAAGAGCTGTTTCTAACCGTACCTGGTGTGCTCGCGCGACTAAGTCAAGACCCATCTGTTGAAGAAAACCGGCTAATGCATCAGCTCCGAAAAGATATGAGACCCCACGATCGCTTTGAACCCAGCCGCTGCCTGGAGACGGATCTGCCCAGAGCAGATCGCATGCAATGCCGTGATCAGGCACGTCTAGCATTGGCCGTGGAAGTGTACGGATGTCATCCCACGTCTGGATATCCGGCGAAGGACCCCCGTGACAGCAGAATATTTTGTCAGCGACCAGACCTGTCCGATTGCTCGCACAAATCGTACGGTTCATTATTTTTTATTTATGGATGTACATATAACGTACGTGCCTAAAAACACGAACGTCTTTATCTACAATGTGAAAATTCGTGGCAAGTAACGTGAGTAAGACAGTAAATGGTAATCGGCTTCGTGCGTGGTGGAGGAGAAACTGATATTGTGACAAGGAAAATGCATACCGGCAAGAGGGAACCAGGCGAATAGATCATTAAACTTGTTGTAGAGTTCGAGATTATATCGATGTCTGCATTCCGTAAGGAACCCGTACATCGAGTTGATCCGAACAGATTCATGATTTCCGCGTAGCATAAATACGTTTCCGGGGTACTTAATTTTATAGATGAGCAGCAAGCATAACACTTCAATTGAATTGCGGCCTCTATCAACGTAGTCGCCCAAAAATAGGTAGTTAGCCATCGGAGGGTGTTTGCCTAAAATTACGATTAGGAGAGAAGCATCATATAGTCATTTCCTGCTGAATGTACAAGAAATGCAGTCTCGCTTTTACCAAAATAGGTCGTATTGTGAAATATATTTTTGATTCGGCTAAACGCAATTAAATTCGAGATTGATGCAAACTATGGCGCCAAGTCACACAGGCATGCTTGTAGTATGTGATTTAAAGTGTAAAAAGTAGGGTTTTACTGCTTGGTGCATGCACTCAATTATAGAAATGTTAATTGGGTCTACAAAGCAGGCGCAATATTTGCCGCCACGTTAGAACAAAATAACCTACCATGGTTGAGAATGCGGAGCAGATCATGGAATTGCCCATGAGTGTCACCACATATATGGAGTGGTGGATCAAGCTCGATAAGCATGGGCTGAGTGGATACGATTTCTTGCGATTTATCGATGATGTATTGTACTTCCTCCACTTTGAGATCCACATAGAGTGCTTTAGTCTTCCGAACCTTCAACAGCCTCTCTAGGATGCTGTCCAGATTGACACTGTGCATAGCGTTTGGATTGGCTCGCGTCATGCGGTCCAATATTAGAAAGCCAGGTTGCAGCCGTTATGTGTTTTGGGTCGACCTCCAAAAAACGGATATTCTGGAGCTGCTGCTCCTCTCAAACTCGCTGATGGTCAGCTTAAATCCTGACATTCAAATATATATCGTTTATATTTGGCCTATGTTATAGTGCCCTGCTCAGCTACATTGCCGAAACCGAATTCGCGCAACCTTAAGGTTATAGGAGGGAATACAACTTATATATTCGTATAACAAATATGCGCATATGTATTTAAATTAGGTGCTAACGTTATAATCAAAGCGTAAACAGATGCGCGAACTGCACGATACCACCACGAAGTGATTTAAACTTAATTACTGTATATCTTTCCACGTGTTAAGTTTTCCAATTTTGTAATGCCCATATTATAGGTTGACGAATAAATTTGTAAAGTTTCCGGGATGATCGTTACGCTCTATGCTACGATTATTAAAAATGGCGACTGCATGTTCGTAACACTAAGTAAATGATGCTGGGTCTCAGAGGAGCAATTATCGTGCATAAGAGCTACTAGTTTGTTCAATAAAATGGCGCGTTGACTAGGAATTATGTACCGAGATATGTCAGCTATAAAGCATCGACGGATGCCTCCCAGGTTGGCTACTTCCTTTTTATATAAATAATTTAACCTATAAACGAATAATTGGGGAAGTGATACGAAATTTTCCGGCGAAAGCCATATGCCACTATTTGGATCCTCAAATGTGATAACACATTGTGCGGAAGATTAGAGTCCTTTTGACAAAAGTAGTGGACTGGTAGACAAAACTACCAGCAAGCCACGGATCTTCTGTCCACGAATTGGCGTACGTTCTGCGACTGATCGATGAAAACTAAAGCATGCGAGGAACTTACGTTCGCAAATCGCGTCAATGAACGACAGAGCTCCACTTTTCTCCCACAACGGAAACAATCGCGTTTTGTCCTTGTGTAATTGAGTACTGACTCCGCTTGAGGAGGAACTATGGCGGACTAGTTTTTTTCTCGACGAATTGTTTAAGAACAAATTACAACCTCTAGCCTCTCTACTCTCCTACGACCACTTATAACTTGGAATTCATACACAATTGCCTAATCGCCAAGTTAGCTTGCTATTTCAAAGATGTGTGTTAACTTGTACGGAGATGATTTTTTCTGGCGACAGACTTTCTTTGGGCTTTTCTTTGACAGCGTCACCTCAAGCCACAACCCACCTGCGTTTTGTCTTGTTAGCCGGGACTTCGTTAATAACTTCCAAAGTGTACCGCAATGTACCCTCCCTCCTAACTGCGGTTAGAGCGAGGTGAAAGACTTCGTTTCCATTGGTAAACGGCGCGTGGCTAAATTACCAAGTACTAGCAGAATAACTGAATCCATCACTGGTCATCTTACAGTTCTTCTTCTGTACACGTTATGGATAACAATATTTTGATTAGTTTCACCTCTCAATTTATTGGCCAATTACTCTCTCGATAGCCAGTTGTTGTGATTAGCAAAGACCGTTGTGTAGCTTAACCTATTGAGGATTAGAGTGACTAGAGCCAGCTTGACTCAATACTATTGACTTGGAGAAAGCAGAGTATATTGACTTTCAGAATACCTGAGTTTGCCGATATTCATTCGCTGCCGTCCTTTACGTTAATTTAGCTGTCTTAGATATAAGAAGCAGATATGTTTCTTTAATTTAAACGGCTGAATTTCAGGGTCTATTACTCGCGACTGAAGTCAATAAAACTGGCCAACAATGACGCCAACGCTAATATTTATAGTTAAATCAAATTACTTAGCTAGCGAGGAGAGAGTTTTGCGTACAAAAACGGTTATTGGTAAGTAGAAAAGCTGCTCCTCTAAAGGTCCCTGAAGAGGTCATCATTCTTCTTATTGTTCGTATCAACTTTCAACTCGCAAAAAGCTTTGTGGGCGAATTTATTTAATTGATACATGCCATTTATTTGAACTCAAAAGTAGACATGAATAAAATCAATGTTTGGCGTTGAAACAATTAATTTAACGATATGTTAATGTAATTCCATAGAAAAAAGTTTATTGGCTGAAAATTAAATTGGTGGGAGATTCTTCACACGATCGATACGTAGGATTTGGAACTGCGAGTGTACGAATTATTTTTATTATTACTTTTTGCAAACTCACCCAAATAGCCGGATATATTTCGGAAATATATCGTTTGGATACTTAGGGGCCAGCGGCCACGAATAAGAGTCAAATATTGGTGGATATTAAATCATAAGCGTATTTGCGATTTGCGACATGCAATGCAATGTGATACCCAAGGGCCCACGATTGGAATATTAAAGGCTATCTAAATTAGAAATGTCAGATTTGATCGCTTCGACTCCTAAAGCAATCATCGGTGAGAGATTCTGGGTGGGAGCTGTGAATCAATACTGCAGGCGGATATAAGGTGTTCAACATTACGCATTTAATGCCTCGTTCTTTCTTTTAACTTTCTACTTCTATTCTTTCTACTTCTGTTCTACTATATTCTTTGAACTGAATATTAGCTTAAGCTAAAAATTTTTTTTACTATTAGCTGTTAATAGCGACCGATGGATTTGGAGTAGTGATAAATCCAGAAATAGTGACACGAACATGTATCCATATATTTTACCCGTTTTCATAAAAAGGTACTTGCATTCCATTACAAATCGTACGATGTGGCATCTTGAAATGTGTTTATGCGAACGGAATTATCATACCCGTAAACAGCCGGCCTATAGAGACTACCAACGAACTCGATCGTTCGTACGCCTAGTGGCTCAATCGATATGCTTGCCGGTGGAGAGAGAGGACAAGCTACGAGAAAGCGCTCGGGCGTATACTCAGATTCAGGCGGCGCGGCTGTGACTCGGTCATTTACGAGAGGCGTACTCTGCACACCTTGACCCATTTCAGCTTCAGGGCCAAACCTACTATGGATTGCTAACAGGAACTCCTCTTTTCCGGCTATCAAGGTCTAGAACAATCGGATTATTACACAGTGAAACCACAAACGACCGGCAAGCGACGATACATTTCCAAAGACGTTGTTGTACCTAGAGATTGACTATCTTGCGCCAACATCGCTTGTTATGCTATGAAACGCTCAAGCCCGTGCAATCTTTCCTTAAATATGTATAATATAATAAATTTAGAGGATAATCTGTCAATAAGAATACTGAGTTGTATAAATTATTTGACCCAAAAGCTAACTGAATGGAAAAGTCCTTCAACAATGTGTTATTTTCAGGTTGTGATTGTATTAACATTGCCGAACAGAGCTTAACGAACCTATGAGTGGTAGTCCTTTTTCCTCACTAGTCCGTCTAATCTTGTTTCTTACAGTGTTGAAATTTTCAAATATACCAGTTTTACCTGCTTCTGTGTCATACGCTCAATTCGAATTAAATTCGAAAAAAGCTGTTCTACATCGATTATAATCGAATTCTACAAGTAGACCCAAATTTATTGATGAAAATAGAATTTCTTTATTAACGGAACTGATAGACAGGAGCGTGTAATGCGTTCGACCCCATTCAACTATGATTACTCTTACTTTAAAACGAAGCCCTTGTTGGGGCAACATTGTCTACACATATTTGCGCACATCGGTATGACACCCACATAAAAGATGCGACTTAGCAAGAGCTCTTTGTGATTGTTTAAGATTTTCAGTCAGTTTACAGGCGATGCTGTCTGTCGCCCGTCTTCAGTCACGTAAGCAAGGCACTAAGAGTGATGCGGTCATTGGGCAGGACATGAATTAAACTCCGCCGCCTTATTAAAACTTTTTGGGAATCTCCATGGACTTGAACTTAAATCTATTGCTAAGGAAAGTAAAGATAACATAAAAGGAGATGATGCGAACAATAGAAACAAAGGAGCTCACTATCATTCACGAGGATAGCCGGCCTGCAAAACAGTGAATTTCATTTTTCAATTAAGGCGGCACTGACGAAAGATGGCCAATGGAAATTCGCTATCAATAACGAGAACTATATGCAGGTTATAACTGGTTCGCTATGTACGTAAGTGAATCATTCTGACATATTTCCATAATCGAATAATTTTATGTGATATTACATCCCAGCTACATATGTATAGTTAGTTATGTATACATATGTATATATATATAGTTTTATTTTCTGCTTGTAGTACACTATTGACTCTCGAGTTTTTCACGGAATCACGCTGTTTTATTGTCTATTCTTACGTAAACATTTTCGTAACTGAACCAGTCAACAAACGTATCAGGCGTGTGTGTTAATGTTTCACAAGGAGCGCAGATATATCTGCTCCAACTCCAAGTTTAGGGAATATACGCGTTTCTATCAACATTACTGAACTACGGTGTAAAACAATCTAATTATATAGTAAATTATTTTAGTCAATCGTTTATGACACACATAAAAATTACAGTAATTAGGCGAATGTAAGCAAGCAGCGTATCGAAAATATGAACAAACTTTTAGGGTAGACCATCAGTCAATTTTTAAAGTCTACCGTAGCCCATAACCCAGTAACTGTATTTTGCAAGCTTGCGCAAAATCACTTACGGCCGAGCTTTTTCAATTTTTTTTTTTAGGAAGCTGACGTAATGGCAAATTATTTCGGATATAACTCATGTCGACTATCACCACCTTTAATATTTTGTTTTTAAGACGACTTTAAAGTTATATCAAGTTTGTATAAGATACGCCATTGGGGTTGGGTTTTAAATAAGACACGCATAGGTTAAAACGTGTGTGAGGACAATTCTATCAAAAATCCTGTTTGCACTGGCTTTCTATGCGAAAGAAAAAATACACTGTTTTGGGTGTATTTAAAACTAACCTAATTGGACGTGAATGACGTCTGCTTCTTCCGAATTTTATTTGAGTCTCAATGATAACTAAGTCAAGTTAAAGGAATTCTTGGTGGGTTAACGAGCAGCTGTTACATTCATCGTATATAATAATTAGATAAATTAGTGATGGCTTTTCTTAGCCTAGACACGATAATTTTATTTATTAATGCCTCCATTAAGATAAGAATACATGTTAGAAAAAAATGTGTTTTCATTTTATGCATGAAAATCCAATAAGCGAAATTCTTTAATGAAAATATTTACACACTTTCTTACTTGTTTGAGTATCTCGCAAAAACAACCCAGTGAGATATATCGTCCACACGTGCTTCTGTGTAATTTCGAACTGACTCGAATATATAAGTGTTAAAAATAATAAAGATTGCCATTAGTTGTGCTCCAAAAAATTTGTACCTACGCCAGCTTACCAAAAAAAACTAAATAAGTTCAATTACAAAAAAATTTCACAAATATTTACAAAATGAGCTGTTTTTTAGATCACTCTAACAATGTAACTAATAGCATAACTTCATTCTTTCAATAATTATGAACAGGCACTTATAAACTTTTCTCTTATCCAGACGTTAACTGTGATTTATAATAAATTATATAATAATTTAATCTTTGTATACGTAGAATTCAAAATTGAACACTGCCTAAATCGGTTCCTTTGCATCATAATCTATGAGGGTGCCTGAAAATTACCGTGCGTGATCGTAGTCGTATAGCATGTCTAGTTTGGCAGATAGATTATTCCAGACTTCTACCTTTCTTCTCATGTTACTTGTCAAGTGATTGTAGTTTGCGCCGTTTCGGGCCACAAAAGATGGCGTTCAGCTGTAACATCGGAAGGCTGTCGAGATCTCGTATGAACTGAGCGAGTTCCTCATTCTTTATTTTCGGCTGGACATTTGGATGATCTGTACTATAATGTTCTCGAGGTTTTTGCTTGTATTGATCGTAGCAGAATCCAGTTTGCACGAAACATGGACTTGCGCGGGAACATTTTTTGGGACACGTCGGCACACAAACGTTAGCAAGTGAGTGGAGCTTTCTTTAGTTGACCTTAAATTACCTGTAAAAGCGGCCCTTCGCTTTCAGATTTTACGAAATAGATAAGCAACTTTTCTTTCCGAGTTTGACGAGCATTAGGTGTTATATGTAGTTTTCTGTGGTTTCAGTTTACGAAATTCTTTTTTAAAAATATAGCTGAGTATTTCATGATAGATAGACCAACAATTGTTAAGTAGTGGCACTGCACAGCTCATAGATCATATGACACAAATTCTCTTATTTAAAGGACAATCAATGTCGATTTAAGAGAGAAACTCAGAGAGAAAGTTAGACTAACTGTGCTGCTATCTAGCATATTTTCATACAATTAGAGTCAAAACACTGAGTTGACTTGCAAACAGCTTATTTCTAGCATACCTCTAGCAAAACTTTGTAGTTTTTAGAATTTATTCTATATTGACAACTAATATCTTATTTACTAGTTGATAATATAGCAGTTAACTTTTTATAGTTTAGCATCATGTACAGTCCATATGGGCATTATGCCTGCAGCAAGCTCACATTGCATTCAATAGTAATTTTATGTGCGGCAATACACGTAGGTGTGGAGCACAGCGCTTGGATTTTCCCCGAACAAATCAATCAATGGACAGACACAGTCAGCTGTTACGATCGTGATTGAAGAGAAGGAATTTCTGCAGCTTCGCAGAATTGCACGCCCGAGCGCGTCTATTGTAGTGTCACCCTACCGAGTGCTGCTGCTAGATTCAGTTGTGAAATGATCCAGACAGAGGTAGTTAGACTTTTCGCAGAAGTGTAGCAGCCTCCACTTTTGATCGGGCCCATTTACAGCCTTTCACAAACGCCTTAGCTTGTCATGACACATGACAGTTGTGTCACACAAATTTTGTCAAACTCTTCAGCCGTTGTCCTCCAGATACCCATCCATGTTGGCTACAGGAGACCTTAGTCATACACTGATATTTTTATGTCTAGAATTCCAATTCATGGATACTTTTTCTGCTATTCACTAATAATCAATCACTTAATTTAAATGAGACAAATTCATTACTTCAGATTTGACGCGGCCTGGAATTCGGCCCAACTCCTTATTTCGATGAGCCCATGGTGCAAGTCAGCTACTTTGTGCGACCTGTTTGAAGCTCGCGATATTAGCTAGCTATCCAATGTACGCACAAATTGTCTGGGTAATTTGTTATACACTCCTAGCTTGTTTACCACAATGCTTGTTCTGCATCTTGCTGATTTCTCTATTGGCTGAACCTCAAATTGAAATCTCAGGTAATTTAGGACACGCAGTATAAAAATTTATAACTATAAAGCTTTAGGTAACGTAGCACCTCTACGTGTTGGCATGTGCATACATTTTTATTACCTCAACGATTTTTTGGCAAAGTACATTGTGAAATTTTGCGGCTTCTTTGAAACGAAAACGGTTTCTTAAGACTTTCGGTGATCTTGTTGCATATGTTCCACCAAAATGCTGGAAGTGGCCCAGGAAATGGCGTGATAGGTGGCAATACAATTGAATCGTATTATTGATATTATCATAAACTGTAACGCCTCGTCTCATTGAACACTTAATAAAAAGTGCGTTTACGCATTATTTGTGCGATCCTGGGATCGATTTAATTAAATTTGTATCCTTTTGTACATATACTCTAATCTATTTAAGCCAGTTACGCATGCATTGCGTTGATGCACAAAGCAGGCCCAAACGATGATATAGTAAAGAATGTTCATATACTCATTAATGTTTAAGTATCTAAATAAATTTATTTCATATTGATATCTATATAAATGAGCTTAACGTCTGGTGTGCATATACATAGCGTACACACTGTTCAAAAATGTTAAATAATTCTTTAGCTAGAGTAATAAATAGGTCTTGTTATGAATTCAACGACTTTGGGGAGGTGTGAGCTGTCTGTCAGGAGACTCAAAAACCAGTATCATCTTATGATTATGCTAAATGTACGTGTTGTCAATGACAGCGCCTGAGATTTGCGAGGGTTCTGTTTTTATTAGTGCTGTAAAGTTTTTCTCCTTCTGGACTTTCTTACGGGCTTTCTTTGTCGACGCATAGTAACAATGGCAATCACTTTATTGTTTATAATTGCATGCATAAATCGTGAATACGCACTAACGGTTGATTCCGTAGAAAACTTTCTACCTGTGCACCTATATTTTTAAATATGTTATACATTAAATGGCAAAAGTGGATTGTAGCAACAGCAATTCCGGAACTAGTCAATGGCAGACGCCACACTATGCCTGAATCTCAGGCCGCAGGGAGACCAATAGAGACTCCTCATCGACCTTGGTTGAAACCCTAGGTTAATAGCCGCAGCTCTCGCATGGGCCGAGGTAGCATGGCCAGCCTTCAGAGCTGATTACCGAAATACCTTACACCTTGGCGTACCGCCTGCTGCGGACGAGTTGCCTTTGGAGAAGTACAGGATGACCGATTGTTTAATGACGCAGCGATGGGGACATGCACCCTCTACTCCCCCCTGTAGCAACAGTTATCCCGGAGCTTTAGAAAGAGGCGACGTCAACTTCCGTAGTTCGTTGGACGTCCTCAAAGACGTATTACCAGCAGCATCCTTTTAATACACAAATTAGTGGTAAATTGATTTCAGTTGCTTTTATCGTCACTCAACGTCTCGATGTAGATGAAAAGCAAATGTATGGTTTGCGGGAAGTCACGATTGTTCCGGCAATTGCTGAGACACTCGACCTACAATGGAAATACATTGTTGATGGCGCCGAATACCAAGAGATCATCCGCGCATACCCGTGTAGGTAAAAAATACAAGCTTATATTTTTTTCAGAATTTATAATAATTTGATCCAACTCTATGGCACTAGGGCGGATTAGTTCACAAATACTATGTTTACTAGTATCAAAGATTTTGAGAGAGTAACTACGTCCTTAACTAAGACTGACTAGGTGTCACGGGTTCAACACGAGTACATCAAAAGATCATCTTATGAGCGAATTATAATATATATATAGAGTTGAAGAGGGATCGCTCTGATCGTGTTTCTCTTATTAATTCATGTGTTGGGAACAGATAGCGAAATCAACGCAAGACTACTCCGGTGATTGTTGAATCTACGCTTAAATATCGTTATTCCTAAGTATGAGAGTTAATCAAGTTCACCTCACAATGAGAGCATTAGATGCTTTTTTATGTTTGCCCAGCAGTTTACCAAATCGGCTTTACGATTCAGTGGATACCGGATTGAACTCAGCCTGCCGTCAAAAATTCATGGGAAGCCATTTGATGGCCTTGGACCCCACTTCTAAAGCACCCGTGATAGATATTTTTCGAATACATTTAGCTTGCGTATGCTTTATTCGTGACAAACTCCACCCCTTTGAGTCAGGGGGTTCTGCAAGGCATAGCTGTCCCTACAACTAACGCAAACACATAAAAGCCACATGACACAAAAAGCGCTTTAGCAATAAGACCTGAAAATAATATTTACAAAATATGTGATCATTGAATAACAGAAAGTCAATGGAGGGTTTATTTCTGAAGGGCTGAAACAAAATGTTTGTAATAATTAGTAGTTTAATCCTTGTATAATGTAATTTAAATAGTATTAGCCCGTGAATCGATATGGGTAAAAAACAGATTTTTACGAATGTTTATCTGTAAAGACGCTGGTTTAAACTTCAATTAGACAATGTAATCGGAACTAGCATATTGCTATGCTATATATCTTTTCGTCTAAACTGAATGAATTTCAGCAGTAACAATTACTAAAAGCTACTAAGGTAGTACGAGCCTCATGTTCTTCTGGTTGGGTTACTGCAAATAACTCCGCTTAGTAGAAAAAAGGAACCAATGTATCTTATTGCTTTACACTTATATTTATTAAGAACTACTCCAGATCAGTACAGAAATCACCTTCTGTTATATTTCAAAAGTATAAGAACAGATGGGGCGCTCGGAAAAAGCAGCTTTCCCCAATTAGTCAGCAATGGACAAGCAATAAAAGAGAGATTCAGCGTCTGGTGTTCAGTTAAAATCTTAGCAAACTGATTGTGAGCGGTAATTTTGAGCTGCTATGCCTAAAATTTTGTAAGTCCTTTAAGTCTAATAAATTGTAAGTCCATTAGTTGCATGTCCAGGTCTACTCTTTTAAAATTACGTTAGGTTTTTCTCCCATTTACGCGTACTTGTTCTCTCACCCGGAATGACATCATTTCCTGATGCCCTATAGGAGCCCCAATGAAACCAGACTTACACTTATAATGTGCGATAGAGTTGTATCTGAAGGTGATCTACGCTATCTGAGTTTCCGCACAATACCTCCCGCACTAGACGCTCAAGTGTCTCCCTATCCAGTCCTTTTTTTCTGCAAAATGGCTACTGTACGCTTGAAAACCACAGCATCTCTCATCGAGTCGACTGAAAGGCCTTTACCCGCAAACGTTATTCTTCGCATCTGTAATAGATAGGAGCATGAGCCACGGCGTTTTTGTAGGATAGCGAGGCCACGAATGGGAATAAGTACTTTATTCTTACAGACCCTTATACGTAAACCTGAAATATTGTAATAGTTGTATCAGTTTCGTTTTATTTAAAAACAAAGCGCGATTTATATTTAAGAGCCATCCTAGAAGTTCTTGGTCAATGTGAAGACGTGGGTCTAGATGTGCCTGTGTCTTCATATTACAATCTTTTCTATTGAAGTATTATGCGAACTGGAAAAAAGTGTGTAATGAGGCTTGAGCTTACGTTTCATCGGTAAATTATGTGTATGGTGACATTCATTTCAATCCTTAATATCACCATGCCAAACAAAGTTGGTAATTGAGATGCAAATTACCCGTAGGACATACCAATATGACAGAGATCAAACTGAGATTTAAGACCTTGAGTAATGGTGATTATCGTTAGTTGACAGTTTATATGTATTTACAGCTTCCTTTATAACTCTGTTTATAGCTTTTTTAAGCGGTCGACTCGTTTAAGCTGTTAAGAAGAGCCCTATCAGGTACATATCGCAAAATTTCGTGGTTTTTGTACTAATTTTCTAGGAGAAGTTATAGGTGTCAATAGCTCATATGCATTAGGCATAATTCGCCAATTTATCGAGGATGACCGATTCCCTTAATGATCTGAGGCTGTAGAACTAATCAAAGTTAGCCAAAAATAATGCTTCATGCATTATTTTTGCATAGAGTTTCTCGAAGCAAGTGCATCGAATTCAAATCGAGAAAGGTCCCCGAAAGTTTCCTTAGTACAATCAATGATACTGCTTTCTCGCAACTTGAAATTATTGCTACGGCGTTAAACCCTTGATGTTTAAGGTTCTTGGAGTCATTTCATCGCGGACAAACTGCTTTCAATATTGGCAAACCTCACCTAATAATGCGTTTAGGAATAATGCGTTGGAACAATATGCCATCGAAACAGGTTCTTCGAAATTTGGTTAATCTGTTTCGCAATATTGGATCAGAGTAAAATTTCCTCTATTGCTACTGTAGACTGTGTCTGAAATAAGCGACTATATCTGTAAAAAAATGCACCAGCACGTCAAGTGTATTTCATGTACCCTTTGAGCTCTGTAAGATCGATATTGTGTTGGCCTTCCAGTTATATGCTCACATTGGAATTCACATTAGGAATAGTAAAAATGGGACATATTACAAATAGAATACATAGGAAACATGCTTGAAAACATGTTTTTAATTTAGAAAATAATCCAAACTTGCTTTTAATTTTGTAATTTCATCTCAAATTTTCATCTAAAGCTTTTCATATAATTTTTTATCCAAATAGAATATTACAGAACCTTATGGATTGAAGTGGAAAAATCCCTAGCAACCAAACTAAATTACAGTTGTGTACCCCTGGTGTAAAATGTAAAACTTAGCTTCATAGGTCAGGCAGACCTTGTTTATTTTTATTAAACTCGTGCTCTGCTGTCAATTGCTGTCGGGAGAGGGGTTCAACATGCGCATATCTATCGCTTTTAATTTGCTTTAGTCCGTCTACAGAAGATTTGTTTCTAGAACTTAGACACAGGTAAGACCGGGCAAACAATGACCACGCCACTGGGTCACGGCACTCGCAGTATAATAGATCCAGAGAATGCAATACTGAGTTGAGAAGCACTGGTATCTCGGCATCGCTTGAACTTGAGCTTAGACCCTATGACGTTATTAGTTAATGCTATCATAGATTTTTACGTTTTACCTGCTTTTCTATTTTTGTTAGAAATTTGTATTTGTTGCTTTCCAGTCCGCTCTTCCTCAAGCCTTTGGACCAAGTCAAGGACTTGTAAAAGCGAATTCTACAGCGCATCTAATCAATTCCTTTATAGTTAGCACTAGCGTATGCAGTATTGTCACATAGGAACTTCGTGTCAACACGTAGTTTTCGTCCAGCTAATATTTCAAATCCCTACGTGTTTCGGGACAGTCTCCGTCACCGAGTTCTGGCGATGTGCATGTGTGAGATAGAACGCAAAACAGCACCATTGATCCAAAACTCCTCTCCTCATTGTCCTCTTACTCAATGGTTTGTCCAACTCCGGCAGCATAACAACAACGATACGGACAACAGCGCCAATAAGTGTCCACAGCCGTGGCTTCTCCTTTGCTCAAGTTTCTGCGATTGTCTGTCCTCTTATTTACGCGCTCACCCACTTGCCGTTGGGTCAGCAATTGTTGCCCAAAGTGATCAACATGACAAGGGGAGAAAGGGCCCTTTTAGAAAGGAGGGACCGGGCTCAGGGAATATTTTGTTTTGTCGTGCCCAGAAGATCCAAACCGCGTGTATACGACCACAGTGATCTATTTGACGGGTGCGCAAGTCCAGCTGCGAATGGTAGTACAGACCGGCAAGTTTCCTGGCACAGGGACGTTGTGCACCTTCATTGGCCCAGCGCAAGGGTCACGCCGGAAGAAAAAAAACATTGCTTGTCTTAAAACTGTTTCCGCCACGTGCGCGATCCATGTGACTGTCGGTTTCTACGTCACTGATGCTGATGTTGCAGCAATCTCAAATCTTAAGAAATCAACCATCTGGTGTTAAATCGTTAAAAATCGTTGTAATGATCGTGGCTGTTGTGTTTTAGTTTTGGTTGGAGACAGCGGATTCGATCAGTTGAGAGTGTTCAAAACGACGTCCACATTTTGGTGTTCAGTAGCATAAAGTATCCGTCTCGAGCCTTTCGATCGAGCCTTACACTAAGCTGCATAAATAATGTCTAACTTCATTTAGCTTTACTGTCACTGCCTACCACAAAGCTCGACTTTAAACCAGTTACGAGTATCGACTCTGTGAGTGCGCGTGGAATAAATTTATTACGAGAACGACACAGGTTGTAACTGTTCCAGTAAGAGAACAAAAACACGGTTTTGTTGAGTTCATAAAGATAACGGAGGTACGTCGTTGGAATTTTCGTGGATTTCGTCTGGAGGTTGGTAAATAAGACATTGCGCACAACTAACTGAAGCCTTTTTTCAAGGGTTATAACGTTATCTTAGTGTACACTTCTAGTCACTGGACGGAATAAGGTTTTCCTCACAGACTTTTTTGTGGTGAGCCTAATAAAACGCCGTTTGGTAGTACCTATTTTTTTAATAACTATTTCAATAAGCCTCACATGCAATGGAGGAAATTACATCTTTGTAGCCAAGTAGTAGCCTGCAGAAATAGAGGGCAGCAAACTGTTGATGTGATGCAGACTTCCATCTGGACAGGGTGGATCTGCAGCCTGGGTCTTCAAGTCCAATACTTAAATTCTAAAATCCCTCTTTTCTCCCAACAATATATTTGTTTCAATGATTGCATGTGTATGAAGGAACCTAGCTATTAGTAAATTACGCCTCTAAACAATTAAGAACATGAATTAGTGCCTATTGCTGTCATCGAAGTTTACCTTAGACTGTCACATTCCATCTTAAACGACCTAAAATGGAAAGCACGTGACGCAGGCTAATAATGTCGTCGTTCTTTTCAACATTTGAGGATGTGTGTGTAAGAGAGAGAGAGTGAGGTGGGTGTCGTTTGTCACTCCAGCAGTTTCAAACTATCGTAAGTGTAAGTATTGATGTTAGTGTTTTATCTGATTAGACGGCTTGTGCGATTCGCTATAATATCCTTTATGATATGCAATACGACTGATGCCTCACATCCGCTCCGGTAAAAGCAACCTTTATATTTATTATTTTAGTATGGTTTAATAGCAAATAACATTATCCTATAATCCAAAAGCGATAGCAACAGATACTTGTGTTTGTAATACATATTTGTTACGTAATACCTTATGTCGTTTCCGGTGCTTTTCATCGCCGTCCACAACATATATCCGGTTCACAAGGCCTGGCACCGTTGCAAACTACAACAGTAAGCCATAGATGGTAGCCGTAGAACTCTGGAAACACGTAATACCGGAAACAAATCCGTAAATTTGAATGAAAACATGCCTAATGTTGCGGCGTTAGAGGTCGCTGATCAAGACTGTTGGCATATCCTTCTTACATCCTTGAATTCTATTAGGTATCTACATTCATTGAGTATTACAGGTATATATATGCATTTGAATTTTTTACTATATATATACATACGTTTATTTAAGAACGGCTGTTTAGTAATAAAAGGAATTCGTGGAACATCTACTCGAAATGGCGGGTTTGCAATAAGGAATAGAGAAGTTAATTTACAAAAGCTCAGAGTTTTCTCCTTGAGTGAACTCAATCCAATCTTTAATATGATATCTGTAGTATCTTTAATATTACAGATATCAAGAGCAGCAACTGCGTTCGAACAGAAATATTTCTGAAAAATCCGTGGTTGATAGAACTTTATTCTGTACTACTGATACACTAATTGTTACTCTTAATTTCAAAACGTGGCTAACGTGATAAAGTTATGCGATATATTACATTTTCATCGTTTTAATCCTATTCTTATTTTACCTAAATAAAAAGCTGTTGAGGTCTATATATATCTATATATATATATAGATATATATATATATCACAGAAGATGAAAAGAATCCACTTGGCGAACCGTGTAGCGTCTGGACTTTCAAGCCGTCTTTCCTAATATTACGAAACTCAACCAGTGTAGTCGTCCTGCTGAAGCCCAGTTGGGAGTGTCCTTTAATTAGCGATGCTTAAATGGGCTGTGAATGACAGAGACATTTTTCTTAAATAATTTCACACTAGCTAATACCCATTCTTATAACGAACAAGCCGACGGTTGTATTTTATTGTCCATATACTTTAAAATCATTCTGCACTTAAAATTGCTCGAAGGAATGCGAGATTTCTTAACATAAAAAATTAAGCTTGCCAAAGGGTTTATTTCGCTGTTGTTATAACTTACGATTATCGAAACAAGAACCAATTGTTGCGATAGCATTAATATTTAGGTAAATATTTTCACGCTTTTTAATTCCTTTGCTTTACCTATATTTTGAGTAAGTAAAATCGGGACGGTAAATGACACTGCGCATTGACTAACAGCTGACCTTTCGCATCTATGAAAACCTTATCCGGTCACTCCCACAATCGAAACGATTTGGAATAAGGACTGCACCACCACAGCCTATTTTAAATTAGTACTGTGTAGAAGCCTTGTCTTACAATATTATATGACAAGGCCTTGCGAAGATTACTCGGCCTTAAAAAAAGATAAAACCTGAGATTTTCAATACCCCTAAGCTTGATTGAGTTCGCTATTCTCAACCTCATATATATTGTTTTGATAGCTACGGCCACAGGCAAAACAAGGTACTTATATATGTTTTTTTTACTATTTTCATGGTCAAATTCAAAGTCCTTTCTCTCGCAATTTTCTTAAACACCACTTTGTTAGCTGTTAGTCACTTTCATCCACAATCAGCTATTGTTATACAGCTTCCATGCCGCAAAACCTATAATATTACCGGCACTATAATTTTCGAAGAACTATCCTATCAATGCCGTAAATTTATACTCACGAACTCCTGCTCACTAAACAATTCGCTTGAGAACAGGAATGCTATATATTGCATATTAATATTAATCGACACGTCCTTATATAAGTTTCAGTTGTGTTGGTATAGTTGCTGCTCTATGCGGGCTGCTCTATGCTCTATGGCGGGCCGGTGGCTGAGCATAAATTTGTCACGACAACTATTTCGACAAATGCTATCTTTTCTTGCTGTTGTTGTGCATCCCCTCAACACTCGCTTCTTCAGCCGCTGTTATGCTACAGCGAGTTCGTCGGTATTAAAGCAGCGATAGCATTAAGGAAGAAGTTGACCTCAATACCATCGGAGTCGACGAAACGTTGGCTTCATGGAACGATATCGTCCTGGCTTTCGCTAGAATCGAGCCAAACGACCAAACAGAGAAAAGCTAGACGGGTGATGGCACTGATCGCAGTATGCTCTCTGGTATTAAGCATAAATGAACGAAAGCGGTACTTCGGAACCAATGCCTTAAATCTTCGGAAGTCAAAACAGAATTATCTACTATCTATGTGACGTTGACTAGCTCTTCATTCAATCATTTTTGCTACTACGTGATGGTACGATCAGCTTGTAGCTCGAAAGTCAAAAAAGAATTACACGTTTCGTACACCTTCGGATTTCTACAGCCATATACTTAAATAGATTGTACCTCGGACGTATTGTTTCTGCTGTCGTAAGACAGATAAGAAAGCTAGAATTGAATTTTATTATATTAAATATGGTACCTTCCTATAACATTCAAGTGAGATCTAATTGTCACGTTTTTAGTGAGGTGGAACAACAAGCTTATTCATTTGTCAATTCTACTGAAGGATCTGCTTACGCGAGACTATAAATTTTCTTCCATGACTTTGGTAACACGAACCGTTGGTCAAAAAACTCAGAAGTACTACACTTTACTGAAATTTTAATGTTCATTCCATCCTAATGGGATCGCTTGATTAAAAAGAGAAATTAGGTACGCTCCAGATCTAGGTTTTAAACTTCCAGAAGTTTATTACTTAAACTTCCACAATCCTGCTAAACAAATATTTTAGACAAGCCCGGCAGAACCCAAATACTTGAACCTGACTTATACTTCCACTAGCTGACATTGATTTATAGCAGCTTTATTAGTATTAGTTTATTTATCATTTTTCTTTAGTAGCCATTGTAGATTAGATAAGATGCAATTGCAGAGCTTCTGTTGTACGACTATTATTGGTATCCGGGTCCAGGAGCACTAATAGCCTTTATCGCTTGCCATATAGTGATGAATTTTATAAAACACATTGATAGATTCCGTAAACTCGGAAGTACATTCGGAATCTTACTTCGATGCCTGCGGTCCATCAGTATTTATCACGTTATTTTAGATGCGCGCAAGTGTTTATAGCAACCATATATTGGGTTATCTCGATATCGTTCTGTACTTTTTTATGGACTTCTTTTTTTGTTGTATCTAATGTATATAATTAGGTGGAAATTAAAGAGCTGCAACCAGGAAATTTGAAAAAAGCAGATAGGAGTGAAGGATACAGGGTATTATTAAACGCGTTGACAAGCAAGTCATTTGAACAACTTGTTGGAACTAGAACTTCATTTCTATAATAGTTGAACTGAGTGCCCTAGGATAATACGTAGCGATTAGCTACTATTAATCCTAATGGCCATCTAACGAAGTGCAGGCTCAGAGAAATAATGGTAGTTGCAAAGTACAGTAGTAAATGTAACCAACCATATTTTCCCCAAGAAATTAGAGGATAACGTGAGCAAAGGATAGCTGAAGTAAAGCGAATAACTTCAGGTTCCTCAGTAATAAGCAGCGGAGCATCGAAAATGGGCCGCCATACCTCTGTCTTGTTGTTGTTGTAGCAATAGCTTGATGATAACGGTATCGCAAAAATAATCGTCTTTTTTTAGGTCTGACCAACAGTTAAAATTTAGCGTCCACGGTAGCAGTTTTTGCTTCGTAAGACGGACCCCATGTAAATGTACATACGCACCGCCGGGGACCGAACCCGTGCACCTACGTGTCTCCTCCGGTCGCAACGCGCATATGCATACACCAAGCCACCGAACTCGTCGATAATAGAATAATCGTATATGAACGATATAGTGGTCTCATATAGACTGGCAGAGATTCTGCGAAGACATCGCAAAAAGGCAAACAGGAGTGAAGCTATTTTTAAAACGTGGCATTACTTACTATACAGCTTATTATAATTGCGCCACAAAAACTCAATTGAAATAACAATGAATTGCAATCATCGTAACATTAAATGACAAAAATTGGCTGACAAGAGGATCAGTTGGATTGTCACAGCCCTCTTAAGCAGTCAAGCTCAGTGGCTTGGTGCACTTGTATGCGGGTTTTGACCGGAGGAGACACGTAGGTGAACGGGCTCGATCCCTGCCGGTGCACATATCACTTATATGAGGTCCGTCTTACAAAGTAATGCAAACCCTACTGCCATGGACGTTAAAAATTGGTTGATGGTCAGCCCTAAAAAAGTAAATAGCTCTCTTAAGCAATGCACTTCATGTAAGAACTGTTTGTATACGAGACTCAGTCGTTTTGTTTCCCAGGGCCAACTTTAAGGCTTTACAATTTCACGAGAATCATGATATTTCCTTTGAGACGCATCCATAGTAAAGCCATCTACTGCAGTCTCAGAGAGATAGGTCAATTGGAATGATTAATAGAGTAATACCTCAGTGCTACTTTTATCAACTAGTAAGCTGCAAAATATAGATAATGTATACGGTAGAGGTGTTCATTGCACATTTGAAGACACGGGTTGATTAGAATGATCAGTACCAATCTTTCGAGTGTCAATTTTTGGCAAGTGTTAAGCTATAAGATAAGGATGGTTCTTCGGAGATCTAGAATACATTTATTTACTTGAATTTATTTAGTAGGTGTTGGAATGCTTTGCAGGATTTCTTGTAATTGCTATACAACTAGTACGTGAACTTCGGACGGTATCCAACATGAACACTCAGACGGAAGAAGAGTAAATGTATGCAGGATACAATGCTTCTACTCAAGTTCTTTTGTGAGTTGATATTCCGTGGAAGGCTGAGTGGTGTTTCAGGCCTATTTCTGTATTACCTTCTGCATCTGACCCAATTTCTGCATTCATGTAATCTTCTTGGAAAAGAGAGGTGTAAGAAGTGGTATTCGTTAGTAAAGCATAATTTTTACGCTATATGACAGTATGGAAATACAAAAATATATGCATATGAGTCATGCCTTGGCGGACTTCATCTCACAAAAAATATCGATTTGTTATGGCTGACGGATGCTTTTTCGAGTTCATTTATCCTATCGCTTTTTCTGACAAAATGCTAAGACCAACGGTATTTACAATGTGTATATCTGCGCTTCATCCTCCTCATGTGCCAAACTTTTCTCTAGTTATTTGTACACTTCCATCATCGATATCAGACTCGATTATACGTCTACATATCATTAAAAACGTAACTAATTGGATTAAAATATCAGCAGGTATATGTGCGAGTCGTATAATCGCGAGGGAAAATTACACTGAAAGAATCCAAAAATATCCCGAGCGCGCAAAATGACAAGTTGACTTTCTGTTTGTTCAATGTGTTATCATTATTCTCATCGAGTGATCGAATTCGACTTTCCGATCTAATCCACGCTATATTATTCAATTGCGGATCATGGGGGAATTTCTCCGAACGCTGGGGTTGCAACCCAGTTTGTGAGTCGATCCAAGTCGTCAGTTGTTCATAAAGTTATTTCAAGCAACCTTATAATTCAGGGCCGCTAAGAGGTCTTGTCTGCTGCTTCCTTACCTTTTTACGATTTCACCTACTCCTCGGGGAATCTGGCTCAAGCCAAAACTATTCTCGTTTACCTCTTGCCTTATGAAACCAACAAAAGTACTAAAAGCTAATGGTCAACATGCGGGTTATTGTTTATTTTTGTTCTCGAAGAAGTACAATTTAGTCTTGCATTTTATTCATTTTTTTCACCGGCATGCGATTTTACGATGGTAGTCCATTCTACTGTAACGACTAGCGGGTCTGGTGCATTATGAATTAGTCTCGATCTAGCCTCGTTGGCCATCAAATAGACCCAATGCACAACTTCCACTAAATGTGCGCATATGAAAGTAAATCCATTATAGAGCTTGCTTTGGACTTGCGGTCCATGCCGCGACAGTGGTAGAACAAGCAACAGCGAGGAGATCACAGATAGCATCAATGATAGAGCTGCCGTCTCCCACAGATGATTTGGCTCATATCCGTCTGACAGACACAATAGAACCTACATTTCGATCAGAAAAAATAGAGACGGAGAGAGACAACATATGCCTCTCGTGATTTCCAACTGCGCTTGTAGTAGTAGCTGTTGTTGTTGTTGTCATTGTTGTGGTTGTCGTCGTTGCTGGTGCTGCTGTCACTGTTGGTCTTGTAATTCGTGTGTTACAGTTTTAGCTGATCAAGACGAGCAGAAAATGGGCAAACGGATCTTACAGACACATAGTCAAACCAACTGACTGTATCCCCTTTTACATCTATGCGAGGACCAGCAATGAGAGGGGGCCGCATACAGCCGGGCCTGTTGAGCTATGGGTACGAGTCCGCAGAAACGTCGGATAAAATCAGCGTGATTTAAATAGTTGGAACGGATGTAACTGGATATGTGATGCTTATGCCTGTTCGCCCGATCGTTCATCGGTTCGTCCGGTCGCCTGTTTATACGATCGTTGATGATGCCGATGTTGCTCGTTAATCTGCTATTTACTATCGGCTGACAGTGCACTGCTGCTTGACAAACTTTAGCAAGTCAGTGCCTAAGGCGAGAAAGAGCTGACAAAACGATTAATAATTTGCCGTATTACGCTATAAATAGTATTTCTATACGTAAGGGTAATGCGTATCCCTTAAGAACTCGAAAAGCTAATGCGCGACAATTTCTTTTAAGTCGTTGTGCAAGATAGCAGGTATTTTCCATATCATGATTGTATTTGAGTATCATAAGACGATTGAATTCTATAATCAATTATGTACATTCAACACTGGTACCTAGTTAACACTTCATTCACATTTGCATACCATTGCTTTATTATTTTAGCAGTAACAGTCATAAAGTGCATGTGTTTTGAGCGTTACGGTTCAACTGAACCGTTCTATACCGTGCTAGACTTTACGGAAAAATCGTAAGATAAATAGAGTAATATAAATAAAATAAATAAAATAAAAAGAGTCGGTTAATTAGGAGAAATTAAGCACGAATTAAAGCACAAGTCTATCTACAAGTTTATTCACGTGCACATGATGAAAACGATACCGTTGTAAAATTAAAAAAGTCCAGCGATTGTCAGTTAAGATGCGTAAGAACGCGCTGACAACGTAATTTTTCCAACGAATCGGAAGCAATTCAGTTGAATAAGTGTATTTTAATTAAGTACGATTATTAAAAAGGACTATTAAAAAGTACAAATAAATACTCGAAATAGGAAATAACATAATTTACTAAGATAGTTGTGAATTACTTAAATAATTTCCCGGCTAAATATTGCGCTAGCGGATACTTAAATAAACTTGCACCAATAGTTGCAACGCTGTTTGATAGGATCAATTTTCTTCCAATATGTGAAAATGTAAGGAAAATTTGGTTACATGTCAAAAAGAGGCATACACACATATAGCGTCAAGGTAGCCGTTACATTTTGTAGCTGCCGGTTTATCAGAACAGAAGTATTAAAAGTTTGTGTATATATGCGTGTTCGTGAATGGTTTCCATGAAAGAATTAATCATAAATCCTTCTGGTGGTGTTTGAAATCGAGAGTTTATGGTAGATAAAAACAGAAGGAAAAATCAATAATAACAGTTTCAATACGGCTAAGTGAATATCGGGGTACAGAAAAAAGTGATAGAAATGCCGTAATGATAATGCATACAAAAAGCGAAATCACCATTTCGTTGCTGCTTATTGTGGCAAGAGAAATGAGGCGATTGCTTGCAATGATGCCAGTCATGAAATTTAGACAGCACCGAACGTCTCTGTGTAAATAACTGTCCCCTTTTCCAGCAATGCTTGTTGGAACGCCAGCTGCCGACAGCACAAATCTATTCAGGTGCACAAGATGAAAGCGATGCGTCGGTCAAAGTGAAGGCGTCCAGCGACTTTCAGTTTATATCCAGTTTTGCCAGAATAAGGTGCCGGTATTCTGGGGACGATTACACCAGCGTAGCACCAATTGAGCAAGAAGCAATGCCAGATTATTCCCTGTTGTCAAATGTCAGCACCAATTGGGGTAAAAAAAGCAGTCAAAAATGATAATACACGCCGAGGAGGCTTCGTCTCATTTTCTTTTCATTTTTTGTCGAGAAAAATAAAAATGTGCATACATAATTAAATGAGTCAAGCAAAGGGTAAAGGAAATACACTGTATAGACAGATTCGCTATCAATAATGTCATGACAATGAGTCATTAAGGTCAGGAAATACTGAGTGCAGTACAGAGTAGTTTACGCCATACATTAGAGCTTTTAACAAAACGTTTTAGGGAACTGTAATACATTAAAAAACGAATAGCAAATAGTAGAATATTAACAATTATAATAGAGCTGCAAAACTACATTTTTCATGCTAATTATAATTCGGTAATTGGCTGCTAACGTATAGCTTTATACTCGAGACAAGACTATTAGAGCTCTACTCATGGTGAGACCGTTTTTCCCATCTGTGCCAACTGAGTTAAAAAACACATATGGATTATCCAGTGAGAACATTTGCTTTTCAGGTGTATATTTATGGGTCTCAAGTCAATATTTAGAACCTTAATAATTTCAGCTAGGGTTAACTATATTGCAAACTGAAATGTAAAGTCTTACAATAACCTTCTAATTAATTTTAACCTTGGTAAGTCCCAGGACCACCGCAGGATGAAACGGGTACGGGTAGAATATAATGTATGGCTATGCATTGGGTGTGCATCAAATTTTAGCATTCCAATGCCCTAATAAGTTCCTTCGATTATTCAAAGAAACAAGCATGCTTCTATAGTAATAACCTGCGTCAGTATCTCTTTTACTGCCGATAAAGATCTAATAAGAAATTACTTGCTAAGTATTGTTGTATTAACGAATACTTTGTGAATGATAAAAAGGGTAGAAAAAGGAAATGGAATGACGTAGATAAAGGTTAGGTGGCTAGGAAATGCACTTTAAATGTACTGAAATAGAATTGCCATTTGCGCCTTGAATATATATATATATATATATATATATATATATATA